>JAVTVY010051206.1:0-26259 GCA_036873755.1 Hanleya hanleyi
AGCATTTTGGGGCTGTGAAGGAAGCTGTTTGGGGTAGAGATGGACCATCCGTGGTCCAAATGGACGGTGTGCAGTGTCATCTTGTAGCTCTCTGCATCTAGACGACGAATGGTATGGTTTTTGTTGGAAGTCGCATCGTGCTACTCATGCGCAGTTGGGCAGTAGTAAGGAAAGATACCATTTTGGGCGTGGGCAATGACATGTTTGGGCAATCAAGGGACCCATGTTTGGTCCAAATGGACCGGTTCCTAGTGAAGCTCTCGTGGGGTAGAGTCAGACTGGCGTGGTTTTATTGAAAGTCGCACCAATTTGCGCATGCGCAGTTGGAGTGTAATACGTAAAGTGGTCATTCTTGAGGTGTGCAGGGGTATATTTGAGAGATTGAGGTCCTATATCTCATCAAAAGATGGAGTGTATGGTGTCATCTTGAAGCTCTCGTGGTGTAGACCACGATTTGAGGGAGTCCCATGTCATTCTGTGACGTCATTGATGACGTCATCAGTACAAGTGGTAGCGAAAGCGGCCATTTTAGGGATGCGTAGGGGTGCGTTTGAGAGACGGAGGGACAATTCTTGGTCCGAATGGGACGTGTGGGTATTGAAGCTTACGTAGGACATGGCGTGCATGTGCAGACTGGAAACAGTGGAAAAGGGGCACTTGTATGGAATTGCAGACTCGAGGTAGACCATTCGTGTTCCGAATGGTTCGTGTGGGGTTTTGTAGTGAAGGGCTCGTGGTGTCATCGCACGCATCCTGGTGTACCTTATGCTCTACGGGCTATAGGATACAGGGTGCCCCACAGGTACGTGCGCATGCCTGCGATGACGTCATTCTCTATCTCCAAGACCTCCAAGCTCCGACTCGAAGAGCTCCGAGCTCCGACTTCAAGAGCTACGAGCTCCAAGTTCTCATCCGATCCATCCCACATCTCTGAGCTCTGTAGTTTCTCAAATGGCTCCATACTACTGCCAGACTGCGCATGTGCAGAACGACGATGCTAGGCTCCGACGCTACCCCACAAGCCCTTCACTACGAAACCCCACACGACCCATTCGGACCACGGATGGTTCACCTCGAGGCTAAAATTCCATTCCGGTGCCCCTTTTCCACTCTTTACTGTCTGCGCATGCTAGCCATATCCCCTACTTCTATGACACACCGGACCAGCCGGACGCTGTTCCACGAAAGCTTCGATATGATACCCCACACGTCCCAATGAATGGAATGCCGTGTTACATATTTAAGCGAATGCAAATTTCAAATACAAATATAAAACTTTTGATATAGCAAGATATCAAATATGAAAATCAAAATCAAAAGAATGAAAATACAGATTGCCATTTACAGTGTAACTATAAAATTATTGTATATTTTCAATGTTGAACATCAATATAAAATCACATCACATATAAATTTTAAATGTTGAGTATAAACATAAAAATATTAAACTATCCCATGCACATGTCTTTTCTCGAATATTGCAAAACTTGGCCTGCCATAGAAAAGAGTAAGCTTCCCTGCTATTAAACCAGGCTCGTGTATGGTTGGGTTGATCATCCATGCCCCTAGTTACCACATCTAAATGCCCTTCCCTCAATAATATTTATAGCGTCAAGAGTAGATAAGAAATAGGGGTTCTGGCTCATGAGCAGTAAAAATAGGAATCATCTATATATAGAAAGAACATTCGAAAAGGGGTGTTCTATGTCATCGTCTATTGATAGAACCTATAGGTGTGGTGTTCAACGTTTGCCCACCGGACCGTGTCCATAGCCCGAGGGGTTGCGGTGTTCAAGGTTATCTATTCACCGAACCGTGTCCATGGCCCGAGGGGTATTTGCGGTGTTCTTCTGCTCAGCGGACCGTATCTATACCCCGAGGGGTCACCACGCGGGAGGTCCGCGATCCATCACGACTCGGATTGTGGCGTTCGGACGACCTACTCATAGCCCCCTGCGGATCACTGCAGAGTTCATTGTTGTCCCCCGCCGCAACGCGGCCGGGGACTTTAAAATGGTTCTTGATTCTATGTGTCCGTGCATGTCCGTGCATGTCTGTTCGAATGATTACTTCCTAACGCTTTGTTGGATTCTTCCGAAATTCGGCATACGGATTCCTTGCGACAAGACACCAGTAAGTATCGTGTTTCAGCAACATCTGCCTGAAGGTGGCGCCACTGGGTCAAAATGGTTCTTGCTTCTATGTGTCCGTGCATGTCCGTGCATGTCCGTGGATGTCCGTGCATGTCTGTTCGAATGATTACTTCCTAACGCTTTGTTGGATTCTTCCGAAATTCGGCATACGCATTCCTTGCGACAAGACGCCAGCAACATCTGCCCGAAGGTGGCGCCACTGGGTCAAAATGAATCTTGCTTCTTTGTGTCCGTGGATGTCAGTTACAAGCGATAACTTCCAAACGCTTTCTTGGATTCTTTCGAAATTTGGCATACGCATTCCTTATGAGAAGACGCGGTTACGTACTGAATTTCAGTAACATTTGACTGAAGGTGGCGCCACTGAGTTTCGCTTCCTCATGCCCGTTCCAGTTAAAATGGGTCTTGCTCTCTTTGTGTCTGTGTCTGTTCAAATCCTTCACAGGCGATAACTTCCAAAAGACACGTCGGATTCCTTCGAAATTTAGCATATGCACTCCTTGTGACCAGACATGGGTTGGTATTGCGTTTCAGCAAGATCCAACTGAAGGTGGCGCCACTGGGTCTTGTTCCAATCTTCTGTTCATGTCCGTGGTTTCCATTCAAATTCTTCACAAGCGATAATTTCCAAATGCTTTGTCTAATAATTAGGCATCCCTAAATGCGTTTGTCATTTGTTCTTCTTTCTTCTGCTTCTCGCTGTTTTGAATTTCATGTCGATTTAAATGAAGGACACCATTTTCTTAAATTTGCTGTCCAGTCCTTCTGTTCCACGTCATATGATTTACACTAAAAGCTTTGGCAGGAACCATATTTTTTTTCAGAAGTATAATATGAAATGACTGGCGGGGGAATCCCCGCAGTACCGAACCTGTGTTAGTTTTGAATTTTTCTTGCCAATCCGCTTCCGGGTGGCGCCACCTTGGGCCAAGTTAAATTGCATCTCCAGACAATAACTTTTGAAAACCTTAAGGATTCTTTCCAAATTTGGTGTGGTGGTACCTTGTCTCAAGATCTGGCATGAGAATGTTTTTCATGTTGATAGGGGGACTACCTGAAAGCTAAGTTAAGTGTTTCCAGACAATAACTTTTGAAAACCTGAACCGATTCATTCCAAATTTGGTGTGTAGGTACCTCGCCTCAATTTCTCGTTTGGCATTGTTTTGCATGCCGATCCACATATAGGTGGTGCCACCTGGGGGTAAATTTAAAATTATGTTTCCAGACAATAACTTTTTAATACTTGAATGAATTCTTTCCAAGTTTGGTATACATGTACCTTACCTGAAGGTTTCACTTAGTATTGTTTTTCTTGTCAATCTGCTGATAGGTGGTGCCACCTGTAGGCCAAGTTAACATTTTCTATTTCCAATGTCAAAGGATCTTGCTTCAAGATCTCGGTTGGGATTATTTTTTATGCCTATCTGCCTACACATGGCGCTACCTGAGGGCCAAGGTAAAATTGCATTTCTGGACAGTAACTGTTGGACCTTAATGGATTCTTTTAAATTTGGTATGTGGATACCTCAAGTTATCTTATGGGGCCATGTTAATGATGTTTTTCCTAAGTTTTACGTTTTTACTTTCTTCACAAATAATGAATGTTTCCTTTACTAAAGATGCCAAAGGCATGCCTCCAATCGTATTCGATCGAGTGTATCTAGTTGCATATGCATTCCTTGTGACAAGATGTGCTGCAAGCAATAACTTTGAAACGCTTTAAAATGTTGCTCGAAATTTGGTTTCCGGCCAATAACTTGATAACTGCTCATCAAATTCTTCCCAAATTAGGCATGCATATACATTGTACCTTGCCATGAGATGTTGCTAAGGGAGTGCGTTATCCACTTCTGCTCAGAAAGTGACGCCACCTGATGACAAAATCTGAAATTTGTTTTTGGCCAATAACTTGAGAACTGCATGCTCATCGGATTCTTCTCAAATTTAGCATGCATTTACCATACCAGGAGATGTTGCATGGGATTGCCTTTCACTCACTTGCACTTACAGGTGGCGCCACCTGGTGGCAAAATCCCAAATTTGTCTCCAGGTAATACCATGACCTAAGATGTCGCTTGAGATTGCATTTCGCCCACTTGCGCCTATAGGTGGCGCCATCAGGTGTTAAAATCAAAATTTGTTTTCAGCTATTAACTTGAGAACTGCTCATCGGAATCTCCTCAAATTTAGCATGCATGTATCATGCCAGGAGATGTTGCGTGGGATTGCGTTTCGCTAACTTTTACTTACAGGTGGTGCCACTTGGTGGCGAAATACCAGATTTGAATCCGGCTAATAACTTGAGAACCGCTCGTCAGATTCTTCTTAAATCTGGTATGAATATATCATGACATATGATGTCGCTTGGGATTGCATTTCGCCCACTTGTACTTACAGGTAGCACCACCTCGTGTCAAATCTAAATTTGATTTCATCAGATTTTTCTCCAATTTGGTATGGAGGTACCATGCTATGATATGTCCCTTGAGATTGTATTTCACCTGCTTCTGCATACTGGTGGTGACACCTGGTGGAAAAATCTGAAATTTGTTTCTGGCAATAATTTGACAACTGCTCATCGGATTCTTCTCAAATTTGGTATTCCTGTGCCATAAGATGTCACTTGGGATTGTGTTTCGCACACTTGTGCATACAAATCTAAATTTGGTTTCCAGGCAATAACCCCTTTTCAGATTCTTCCCAAAGATTGTATGCTGATACACCATGTCATGGATGCATTCAGCTTCTTGTCAAACTTGGTTTTCAGATAATATGCCTTGAGATGTCACTTCCGGGGGTCGCTTCTCGGTTACATAATTTCCATGCTTCATTGCATGGAAGCTAATTTACAGAAGCAAAAAATGTTCAGTCAACCGTTCTGAGTTGATTTTGAAACTTGGGAAGGCAGAAAGACCCTCCGCATCCAACGCCTATGAAGTATAGCAGTTGCCTCCCCTCATGTATATCCCCTCGAGACCAACAATACTAAAAAATATTGCTGCCATTTCGGCGGGGGACTTAGCATCCTCTGGCTGCTTGTTGATCTAAATATGCAACGTTGTAGCCCAGGACAGTTGCACGAATGATTTAATTACCCTTACTAAGGTAAGATGGCTATTTTTTCTCGAAAACGTCATTAAGATAGACTCTTTAAATAGACAGAATCTGTAATTGTACGCGTAAAGCCTAGAAATTTCATTTTTTCTTTCGAAATTTATTAAAATCTTCATTTCCGACCAGAACTAATGTTTCGATTTTTTCTTTCTAAATTTCGAAATCTTCATATCTCTGGAACGAGAACGGCTACTGAGATGAAACTTACGTCGTTGAATATCCAGGGGAGAGACGCCTCGTTGTATCGCCATGAAGACGTCATAGTGATGTCAGAAGATTAATTAAATGGATTTTGGAAAAGTCTATATCATCAGAACGGGAGGGGTCCTAGAGCGGAAACTAAGACCGTTGGAGAGCCCCGGACTACGCGCATGACTTGATCGCCGTGATTTTGTCATAATGACGTCATCGTCTAAATCAGTGTCAAAGTCTCCGTATCGGCGAAAAATGGGAGTTTAGAAGAGTGAATCCCGCACCATTGGATAGAGAAAAGAGAGTTTGAAATACTGAAACGCTTAAAAGGGACTCGAACCTACAATCGTGGTATTAGCGAATGTCAAAGCTGTACACAAGATGTATTACCGGTTATCTACCTGTAATTCATTAATTAATATCCCGTTTACTGTATGTATGTATGTATGTATGTACATAGCCCAAAGTATACAAGAAACGCTCGATACTATCAGTTACCAGACTATATACGGCTCTGAGATTCGGATCAATACTGCATAAACTTCACTCGCACTAAACGTAGTACACCGATATCTATATCTTCTTCACATACATGGCCAGTATATACTCGTTATCGCTTTTTTCTATATTTAACAGGTTTCAACACGATCGGACATGTCTAAACACGCTTCATATAACCAGCATATATGCATTGACGTATTGGGATAGAGGAGAAGGAGGAGGAGGAGAAGAAGGTGGTCAGCTAGTTGGGTTTTTTTGCACTCTATTGGAATTTGAAATTAGTGACGTCGAGTAAATGAGTATCTTTTATAACCTATATTATAACTGTATGAGAGGGATTTTTTGCATTCTTTGAGATTACAAGCGTCTAGTCCATCATTCATAATTCACCCGTCGTCCATCAAAGAATATTCGCGTCCATAATCCAAAGACCTATTCCATATTCCGTATAACAGTATTAGCACCAAATTCAAAAAGACAATCATGATATACATAAACATAGGCCAGATTCCTGCAAGAGAGAAGCGGTCAACAGTTTTCAATGATGCCGACAAGACATCATGATGTTCCAAAAATATAAAGTCCGTATCGCTGATCAGTATTCTTAATCCATAATAATCGTTGTAAAGTCCTCATCTGGAGAATGATGTATCTCAGTCACGCTTTGATTGTGACTGTTCATATGAGCAGCATGAGGATCTTGAAATACATGGGTTCATACAGCCCCTAGCTCCGTGTTAAGCGGAATAAGACACAAGTTACGAAACGTAACACCGTAGATCTTGCACGCTACGCTTGTATTTTGCTATCAGCATGCGACATGCGATATCAGCATCGCTGTATCATGTCGGCAGAAGACAACGTTGACGACGCTGATATGTGGATTAAATTTTATGCAGACCAGAGTACAGCTTCCTTAAGACAGGAACGTGTCAGCACGGGGAACAGAGACTGCATTCTCCTCCAAACTCGCAAGGCAACAGTACGGGGAGCTCGGTTAACAAATCCCGTACAAGAGATACGTCTGAAATAGCGATTGTTGAACTTGTTCCACCCGCGCATGGCAAATTGTGGAGCAGGCTAAAGCAGAACTCGATAGACGGCGTCAGAAAGGAGGCGTGTAAGCGTCAGTAAAGGAGAAGCGGAAAGACACTCTCTCGGAGACATCTAGAAAATGTATGACGGGAAAAGGAATAGATTTTTTTAACAGCGATATTTAAGGTCAAGTACTTGGAGACGCTCATTATTAGAATATTAATGACTATTCGCTAGTGAGATGACTGTATTAAGGAGGAGGAGGATATACTCTATAGTATAAAATATAGAGAAAAATGATATCAGAATTAGTCTGCGCCTTGGCAGCGAAGCGTCAACATGACAAACAAGTGTACGGTGTGCCAGAATAAATTCTCGCGTCCAGATAACCTGATCATACACCAAATGGGGAATCAACCTATCACAACCGTGACTCAACCAATAATATCAGAACATCCTTATATCCACAAGCAGGAGACTCGATCTATGGCTCACCCAAGAGCATCAGAACATCCATTTACCATGATCGTCAGCGGCCCGACTGGTTGTGGGGTTGTGGATAATGAAATTTTTGGATCGTGCTAATATCGATCCCTCTCCAACACGCATCGTATGGTGTTACAGTCAATGGCAGTCAGCCTATGAATATACAAGTCTGAAAAATGTCAACTTTCTCCACGGCATATCCCCATTCGACCCCGGCCAAACAAACGTTATTGTCCTGGAAGATTTGATGGGTGAGGTGAAACGCGAAGAAAAAATTGCCGACCTATTCACCCAAGGTTCGCATCACAGAAATTTTTCCATAATTTATCTGACTCAGAATCTCTTTCCCCGAGGCAAGGCATCTCGAGATATCATGCTAAACTGTCAGTATTTTGTTCTATTCAATAATCCTATTGATAGACAGCAAATTCGCACGTTCGGGAGACGGAGCTTTCCTCGGGATATGACACATTTCATGGCAAAATGTCACGAAGCTACATCTCGTCCGTATGGATACCTGTTCCTCGATTTAAAACCACATACAGCGGAAAATGACAGGCTGGCTACCAATGTAATATCAGGCGACGAGGAACTTGTGATGGAAGGAGGGCAACATCTACTGCCTTATCCAGTCCCAATTCATAATCCATCAACACAAATTCAACACATACCAGTTCCTCTCTCTAACATGATACCATCTCACGATTCAGCACGGTACGCTAAGATGAATGATGAAGTGGGAGAGGGATTATATTCGAAGACAGATACGCCGTGGTTCAAACGGAATGAAAATGATGATGAATCCCAGCAGAGGCAGCGTCAAATGATCCATCGGAGCAGGAATGAAATGGAACGACGAAAGAGAAAGTACCCTTCAGATGACGGGAGTTGTGACTATGACGATCCTGGGGAAATAGATCAATTTACCGATTTGCGGAAACGGGTCAAATATACGGTGTGGAAAGAGATGTTGGAAGAGTTTCGGAAGAGATTATAGCGTTGAAATTTACGAAAGAAAACAGCAATATACAAGCCAAGATTATGACGAGGATGAGTCTGGTGAAAATTCTACGCAGGATAATATTCCAGCGATGATGAAGACTTTACGTCAAACATACTACAAACTCCTCGTTAACATACAAAAGCTACAAACGGATTATATTCATAACGAGATTTTGAAAACAACGAGGCGTCTACAAACGTTATACGACATAGACTACGAGGAAGCACTCAGACAGACGGCATTAAGACAGATTAAGATGCGGAAATACCTATTCGATGAGTTGATTGATAGCGCTAGTAACATTAACGACTATGAGTAAAGCAGTGACAGTGAGGACCCCGAAAACATCGATTCCGAATAAAGACCCCAGTAGAAATATAATTAGATAAACACTGAATGGTAGACTAGATGTGGAAATGATAGCGACAACAAAGGCGATGTATTCATATAAACCGATGATGCTTTTTTCTCATTATTTGTAAAGCAGTGGTATGAGTGATAAATCAAGCGATTATTTTTTAATCTTCGTGTTGGTTTGTCTGCGTTTTATACTACTCATATAATTCCTCCTCCTCCTCCTCCATCCCATTTCGTCAATGCTAGTTCTATGAAGCTTGTTCAGACATGTCCGATCGTGTTGAAACCTGTGCAGCTAAATACATGTTAAATATAGAAAAAAGCGATAACGGGTATATACTGTCCATGTATGTACCGAAGAAATAGATATCAGTGCACGTACGTTTAGTACGAGTGAAGTTTATGCAGTATTGATTCGAATCCCAGAACCGTATATAGTGTGGTAACTGATAGTATCGATCATTTCTGGTATACCTTGGGCTATGTACATATATACAGTAAACGGTGTATTAATTAATGGATTACACATAGATCACCGGTAATACATCTTGTGTGCAGCGTTGACATCCGCTAATAGCACGATTTTAGCTTCGAGTAGCTTTTACGCGTTTCATCATTGCAACATCATTTCGGTCATATAACGACGAAACAACCGAGCGCCACCCAGCCAAGTTGAGTGTTGCTTCGAGGATTTCTTCTTTGAAACCAGACACCCTCCATCCACCCTATAAACACTAAGGGCAGGACGCTTACATCCTGCGATAAAGACAAGTGATATTGCAGTGCTAGACATCATCATTATGAAGTTCCTGTTGTTTCTCAACAAAATGCATTGAAGCATCAGGAACCCGTGCTCACAAATTTCTTACCGAGTTTTTCAAAAGGAATTACCTGTTTCAACTTCAACGTGTTCGAGTATCTTAACAGTATTTTAATGTCTGACCTCTTTCTAAGTAACGTGAAACATAGATTGCATACACATATAAAGCGTGGAACAAATGTAAGTATGGCTGTTTTCAAATACACAGTTCGTGGAAACATGTGGTTATCTTTAAACCCTATTTCAGCGCATACACACGTTCAATTTTGAAACCAGCTGATCGTGAAAAGTTTCATACAGTGAAAACCTATGGTATATTTATACCGGATCTAATTCAGCGGTTATTCATGCGGTTAAAACATTATCAAGTTAAAACGAGTCAAATAATACATGTATTTGTGCTTTCTTAGTGAATATGTTTTCTTTCATATACGTACGTTGGTTCGTTGATTATAGAAATAGACAAACTTCTGAGCTGTACTACACGTTATATATATTTAATGCACAAGCTTTCGACTCTCGTGCCGGAGTTTGTCAAGTGATCTGTTTAATTTCATAAAATTGCCAGGCACATTGTCCAATTGTTTAACGGTTTCCATAGTTGACTGAATAAGTATACAATTAGAGCCACTATTATGTATATCTCTATATAATATTCGGTCAACAATGGGGTCAGTGCATTATGCGCAAGGATTTCGGATTTCTTCCAGGAATATCCTTTGCATTGAAACTGTTTCTTTCGCTTCGAGTATCTTCTCGACTTCCGCATACACACTGGTTTTAAAAAGCTGTCGCCATACTGCTTTATCGGATGGGGGATCCACCGTCTGGCCTGGCAAGAAACTCGGGTGTCTCTCGGTAGTTATTGCATGGCTATCGAGTTCACGCCGTCTCCTGTCGACTATCTCATGTACTATATGCAAGTCAGTACGGTGGCTGCTGACTGGTCCCACTCGACACGGTCAAGGATAATGTAGGACATTAGTACCTCGTCTCGTACTGCTACGAAGTCATATTGGCATCCATGTTGAACGCACTCCGAAACTCTGAACAGCGCATGTCAGGAGTAGGCCGAGCGGTCACGAATGGACTGGTCCACGTTCCATTCGCGAGGTCATAATACCTCGCACATTAATGGTGTTAGGATTTTACAGTTCTCTGCTGTGAACCCTGATCCGCCGCACGTGAGGCACATCACATGCTATATGATGTGTTTCCGCTCACATAGTCCTCGTTGTATTTCTCCCTTATCAGGAGATAAAATATATATCCAAATGAAATGGATATTCCCTTGATTCCACCAGCGAAGGATCTCTTTTAATTTGAGGAGTTTCTCTTGGGTTTTTTCTCCAGCTGATCCAAATGGTAACGGAAGTCATACAGCTGACGTGCGCTGTTCGGAGTTTCGGCGTGATACTGTGCTTTCAACATGGATGCCGATATGGATTTCTAGCAGTTCGAAACGAGGTACTGGAATGTTCGGCAATCTTCAGGGGCCCCTAGTGGACCGATTGAGTCGAAGTGAAGCGCTCCTCCAGGGCCATCAAGTCTTGGGTGGGTGCATGTAAAAATAGGATAAGTCCCGAAAATATAAAAAGCGAAACACGGACTTTGCCCATAAAATAGGGGAAAACTCCTTCAAAAGGGCTAATATCGGCCCCCGGGCTTATCGGGGCCTGCTGAGAGACGTAGGATGGGGGAGTTGGTGCATGTAAATTGAGGATTTGTTCCCGAAATATAAAAAGCAGGTCACGGACTTTATCCCTACAATAAGAGCAAAGCCCTATCAACCCTATCCAAAAGGGCTAATATCGCTCCCCGGGCTAATCGGATTTTTACTTTCAACATCCGGGTTTCCCACCGCATTTATGGAAGCATGTACTGACTTTCAACATCCGTCACCTCTTCAACATCCAGGGGAATGGAGTGCGCCGTCCCTCCGTCTTACATCCGGGACCTCTTCAACATCCGGTTTTCAACATCCGAGGTTTCCCACTGGGGTTTCCCCGGTCCGCCCGCCCGCACGCCTGCGCGGGATATCCGGCCGCACGCCTTTTCCCCGGCCGGACGCAGCACGCGGGTTATCCGACCGCACGCAAGAACACGAGACCTTGGACCTTCGTGTAGCCTTTATGCCTTGCCGATAGTAGTGGTACGGAGCAACGGGGACATACCACTGTGCGTATATTACAGACAGCTCAATTCTAAGACATACAAGCATGCGTAGCCACTCCCATGGATCGAGGAAGCGTTGGAGTCACTAAAGGGGGCGACCCATTTCTGCAGCCTGGACCTTGCCCATGGATACGATCAACTCCGTATGGCTGAGAAGGACATTCATAAGACCTCGTTCGCGTGGGAACTGGAGGATTATTTTAATTCACGAGGATGCCGTTTGGGCTTTGCAACGGTTCCACCACATTCATGAGGATGATTGACAAGATTTATTTATCTTGATGACATCTTGATTCCTGCTGCCTCTTTTGACCAGATGTTGGAAAGGCTGGATAAGATACCAGGACGTCGGCAAGTACACAATTTGAAAGTGAATCCTGAAAAATGTCATCTCATGAAGCGCCAGATTTGGGGTTTGGGCCATATAGTTTCCAAAGCGGGTATTGCTACTGACCCAGAGAAAACTCGTGTGGTGAACGAATGGGAGCGACCGAAGTGAGAAAGTGAAGCTTTTTAGGGCTCGCAGGATATTACCGGTGTTATGTGCCCCACTTCGCCCAGGTTGCGGCACCACTTCATGCCCTTGTAATAGACACTAGGTCTCTTGAGGTCTAATCATAAGCAGACACACCAGTCGAAGCAGTCGTTTACAGCAAGGTGGACCGATGACTGCGAGGAAGCGTTCCGTTTACCCAAGGAGAAGCTCGTGAGTGCAACCATCCTCGGCTATCCAGATTTGACAAAGCCACTAATCTTGGAGACCGACGCATCGTTCAAAGGCCTTGTGCTATGTTATCCCAAGAAAAGGGCAAGCGAACTTGCTAGTGAAGTATCGTTCGATGCTCTCAGCAGGAAAGAGCAACATGGAACTGAATCTGCAACACGAGTCGAAGAGGCTCGTCACATAGGCCCATCCCTTGAACTGACGGACACAGCTACCCGTTGTAGCCTAGATGACCAGGATATCTGCGAGGTGTCCCTGAGTGAGGTCAAAACATGCTGTTCAAGAGCAGGTATGGTGCCCTGCAAAGGTACTGCTGTTCCTGACGACCTGAGGAGAGTCATCACAAGAAACATCTCTGAAGTCTGGCTGAGCGAAGTCCATACCTGCTCTAGCAAAACAAGTACAATTCCTTATACATCTATCCCATCGCTGCAGAGCGCCGATCTGCAAACTTTGCAGAAACAAGACAAACATTTGAAGGTGCTGTGGAAGTACTGTAACGGAGGTTCCAAGAAGCTACTCGAAGAACCCAAATTGGCGTGCAAGCTTCTCCGTCTGTGGAACCAAATTGAGGAGAAAGATGGCGTATTACATAGGATCGTCACACATGATGAGAACCGTGTTAGCCAGACTCTTATACCACAGAGTGATCTAATACTCTTGTTCGAGACGTATGCGTTTCGTGCGCATGTTTAACTTGTACGTTATCTGGACTCCTTTGTATGGCTTGAGATACCCCTATGTGATCTTTATGTATAGAAAGCAAATGTCTACATAGACAAAAGAGAGCTGAACCATAACATCGATCAAAAGTCACATGCGTAAACTATGACACTCGTCTCCTCTTACACCCGTCGAAAAATAAAACCTCGCCGATGTAAGTCGTGTTTATATGCAAGAGCTTGGAGCTCTGGGATGGGACAGTTGGGTGCTCGTTCTAACTTCACTGTCCGACAAAAAAATTTCGCATCCAGATGGCGCCATCCACGGGTGTATACAACCTGTAACCATATGGGTCATCTATACGCGATAAGACTGACCCTGGGATCCTGTGTATCCATTTTCAGTCTACTTTCGACAACAATATGACAACAACACCACGCGATGTCGTAAGCCAATCAGCTAAACTCTACCTACGTCACTCCCAACGTAACCCGCCGTTTTCGAGTAATGTGCTGTCCTACTTGTTCAAAATTGCAGATCTACAACACATCTTGGATGAATGTATCACGGGTGAGTCCGCACGGAATTCCCCGGGATATTTTTGAATGGGTTTGTCTGTTCGTAGTTGCGACGCAAATATCAATGACTACGTATTGTTTATTCGGTATCCTTTTATAATTTGATCTTGAAAATATATTGGAGACGAATTCTGGCAAATATTGTTCGCGATAGGGTGTCATTGGGCCTTCTGTGGTGGTGCTTGCTTGACTCGAATTTGTGGCGAGACTCCGAGACTTGCTGTGGCATCCTCATAACGGGGGAATATACCCCTGACCGCAGTCGAATGTGATCTTCGAAGCTAGATGAAACAGTCTGCTGGCGAAACTGAAATTTCGATTGGTCAATTCTCGATTTGAAGACGGGACCTTCCAAACAGCTCTACGATGATGGGGAGAGAGGCTAGTGAGTGACAAACAGCAGGTACATTGTTTTCGGGTTTTCCTTGCCAACTAACCTGAACTGACAGAACCTCTGTCATAACAACATGCGATTTTAGCATATCCAGAACAAATAATTAGAACACGGCGCTTTGATTTGCGTTCAGCGACAATGCTATACAGTCGACATGTGGTCGCCTGACAAGCTGCCACCCCTACGCCGTCAGTGATAGCACCCATTGCATCACACGCTACGGCAATCCATACGCATGGATTATAATCACGTGAAACACAAACAAAAATCAATTACATCAACTGGTCACCAGTGAAACCGGTGTAGGTTATTAATGAACAGATTTTCAGAGATATTTTATAAATGAATTAATGAGGTTATCACAGTGATAAAAGAAGTTTGTATTGGCGGAGTAGTCTCTACGCTGAAGGGTGTTAACGTTATGTCAATTCCGGGCAGGGCTTGTAGGCCAGATGATAGTCGTTCAGCTGACATGCGCTGATCGGAGTTTGTTACTTGAGATCATAGAAATGTGGAATTAAACATGCTTAAGGCAACAAGGAATACCTGGAATACCATGCATAAACCTATGTGAGGTGTTAGATTCAATAATCTGATATTCTGATTATAATCTGATTAATCGGATTGCAATCGGATTACATTCAAATAGTACCAAATAATGCATTCTATTGATATGGCATAGTTAGTCACAATAATACAATAATACAACACCAAGCATCAACATCAAGTATCGCACAGCGTCCTACAGTAAATTCATGGACAGTCAATTACTATTTGTGCCCTCACACAGTGTACAGGTCAACCATCGTGCCCCATACCGTTAGCGTGGTAGGCGACCGGACGAAATTTCTCTAGAAGAAAAGTTGTATATATTCTCATGATACCCCGGTGATAGGCCTTGCATGAATTTAGCGTGGCAACCGAGGAATTAATCGGTGCTGGATTTGACCGTCTGAAGGTGAGTTGGTGCTGTTTTGAGACTTTGTTTAGTGGTTGCTATGCCGTGTGATTTGTGCGCATGTTTTCGGTCATACGGAAACTGAATAACGTGTTCATGTTGGGCGCATGATCGGATATGTAAATGTGATTTTATTTCCTGTGCACCTGTGGGAAACTGATGTAATGATAGTTCTGTCCGATTTATAATAACTCGGTATCTTTGGCTTCGAATCAGACAAATGTTGATTGTTCACGTAAAATGTGACCCTTCAGAAGGTCCGAGTTTAGGTGAAATTATGAGAGGTTTGATGTGGTGAATATTCTGGTGAAATTATCCAATTTGTATTGTGCCAGAGATATATATTTTTCATTGACGAGTGTAATTCATTGTTAATTTCTTGATATTATTATCACATTATGGTGAGACCGTAGGCCTATATGTTCCCAATTATCTTGAGATCACCGTGAAACAGTCACGGCCGAGCAAATGGTGTCAATTAGCAGAATAAATAGTAATTGACTGTCCATGAATTTAATATGGACACTGTGCGATACTCGATGTTGATGCTTGGTGGTGTATTATTGTATTATTTTGACTAACTATGCCATATCAATAGAATGCATTATTTGGTATTATTTGAATGTCATCCGATTGCAATCCGATTAATCAGATTATAATCAGAATATCAGATTATTAAATCTAACACCTCAGATAGGTTTATGCATGATATTCCAGGCATTCCTTATTGCCATAAGCATGTTTAATTCAACATTTTTATGATCTCGAGTTCATTTTCATTCCATTCAATTATTGAACTGTATTATGCCCTAGCATCCCTTGAATGTATCGTCCAGTATTTGAAACGGTTAGACACCACACGTGTTCGCTTTTCATTGTACGACTTTCCTTGTGGTGTTGAATACACAGGTCATGGTCACATGTCACTCATTGTGTTCGCACTAGAATTGTATGCAGGAAGTTATGGACAATATGGGTCTGTGAACAAACCAACTTATCGACTAATGAAAGGACTTTGACTTTTTGGGATGTCGCATTTGGCGCTGCGAGCAGGGTCAGTCTCCACCAGTTCCAATCTCCAGGCGAGTGAGTGCTGTCGCCTGGACGAGTGAGTCTATCGATCCTGTTGTCTGTGTTTCAACCTTGGTGGTATACACAGGCCAAAAATTTCCGTGAACAACAGCTGATGACAGTTGCCACTGTGATGAATAACTCTGTTGCGAATGAGTATCCTGGTTTGAACAGACTGGAACTGTTGAGTTTTCACTTATTACAGATACAGAGAGACTATTGATGTCGTATCTTGCAGTAAGCAGGTTCATCAGAAAAGTACGAAAACAGAATAAAAAACAACTAAACTTTTAGTCGTGTGTATTGTGTATGAGAGAAGTGAGCCATACAAATAGTCTACTGAAACACAAACTGAATTATACAGCAGATATAAAGAAGAAACTGTACATGCCATACATGAAATTAATCTGTAAATATACGCTGGATGCAGATTCTGCAATGAACATTTGCCAAACCAAATTGACTAATGGTGCAAAGATTTGTTGAACGGTGACCGAGAATAGATTTCGGACGACGGCTGAATTATGAATGACGGACCAGACGCTTGTAATATTAACCTGTGTATGCCTGGATTCTAACCCGAGGCCGGGCACCTACACACCCAACACCCATAATGGATACAACAGAAAGAAAATATAGTAAGACAGACCCGAGGAACCTTAGTGCAGGTTTCTCGGCCGAGTCTCTAATAGTTCGAAATGCACTAAGACCTTTTTCAATCCAAATGACAGATATATTTCTGACCTCAAAGCAAGGTCACGACATAAAACCTTGTAACATTGCGCTTGATGATTGTTTAGCACCAAATTCTACATTACAAGCGTCTAGTCCGTCAATCATAATCCGGCCGTCGTCCATTAGAGAATATCCGCGTCCATAATCCAAAGACATTCCATATTCCATATAACAGTATTAGCACCAAATTCAAAAAGACAATCATAGTATACATAAACATAGGCTTGTTTCCTGCAAGAGAGAAGCGGTCAACAGCCGGCAAGACATCATGATGTTCCAAATGTAATAATTTCAAGATTTCTATATGTGGACACCGTGGATGTCTCATGTGTCCGCTCTTTAATACTTCAGCGTCATTTAGTTCCGCGTTAACTGGTAACTCATATTCTGTAAACTCGTATGTTGATCTTAGTTGTTCTACTACAAACTGTATTTATTTAGTTTCCTGTAAGAAGTGTGGTCAACGGTAGGTTGGCAAGACCACCCAAAGACTCCATCTTAGGGTGAATGGTCACAGAAAATCCGTTAGGAAAAAGCAGTTGCTTATAGGTAAGCATTTTTGTGGACCCGACCATGGCTGGGACAACTTTAGTATCCAGATCATAGACGTCGTCTATCCATCTACCAAGGATTCCCCCTTTGGATTTGAGAGAAAAATCCGAGAGCTGGAACTATTCTGGATCGAGACTCGCATATATTGAACCTTTATTCGCACAACTAAATATGTTAACTGTTGATAGAATGGACGATTACACAATTCTACTATTAACTCATAAAGCCATACACCATTCCTTCTCGTTACCACTACATCTTCAGAACTACTTTACCAGATTACAACATGTTCATAACTGTCCTACTCGACAGAACTACATAAAACCTCTACAGACCGTTTTTCCGTACTCAATTGTCATTTTATACCGCCGGAATTACGCGAGTATGGAACAACTTAACTACTGACCTGAAATGTACAACTTCCATATCATTATTTAAGTGGTGATTAAAATATCTTTTAACTCGTAAGAATTACCCCTATGAACTCTAATAAATTTCAAGATACCCTCAAATTCCACATATTGTAACTTACTCATCTACACTAACGTATACGCATGCGTCTTAAATGTAATAACACCTGCTCTTGCCAATGTAATATGATATATATGTTAAATTAGTCTTTTATAAACAATAACCGATGTCTCATAACTTAATTATATATAAGTATATATTTACATATAATCGTGCAAAATTTCATATAGAATATATTTCCGGCATATAACAAGCCCCTAGAGGTTTTATTCCCGCCCTCCGCAGCAATATATATCTTTTATCATTGAATTGTACATTGTTTTTTATATCGCTGTTATATGGTGAATAAATCAAATCAAGACAGCTCAAGAGAGTGATGACCACGTGACCAACCCAATAATTCATTGAATTTTAGCGCGATTCCCTACGTGAAAAGCGTTGAGTTGTAGTGAACCACATCAGCATATAGTTTTAGACTAAGATATAGGGAGGTTAGTTTTCCACATTCTAAACTGGGAGGTAATTGGGAAAATAATTCGTATATTTCAACCTATAGGAATCTTAATAATATGTTAGAATCAGTTAAATACCCTGCACTGTTCCAAAGTGCGTATTGCCTACAGATTCGTCTCACAATGACGTATAGAAGTTAATTAGAAAAGCTGCAAATTATTATTATAAAAATACGTCAACAGACCGCTGGTTGCCAGATCTTTTGCCTGTAATGTCTTCAATGTTTCAACGAATGATCTCTATATCGAATATTGCATTTATTTTTGGCGTCATCATTTGATATTTAATAGCAGACAATCTCTTAACAATATGACAGCTGTTGTGATCCTCGCTCTGAAATATCGATCTGTTTTAACATACATTTTAACGTTTTATGCAACGTCGGGTTCACGAACATGAATTGCTCTGATTTATCAGTGTAATCATGCAGCTGGTACATACTCGAAGATAACTCGCTCCTGGAGATACTATCTTACTTGGACAGGCTTGAAATGCCGCATTGTGTGGGCTATTTCCTGCAATATACTGTACGGAGCACGCCAATGTCAGCCGTTCTTCTTAGAACACCTTTTCTCGTCAACTGGGCGAGATCGGACAATTTGAACGTTTGGCGGATGCCCGGGATAGATAGATAGATATATATCTTTCATCACACTAAAATTTTGTTGAAGCAGTTTTGGCATTCTAGCGTTAGCAATACAAACTTTATGTTGTTAATCAAAGGTGATATACGGACAATAATACCTTACGCCGCGAAGGCTTTCGGGTGAATTATGAAGTCGGATATCGTTAGACTTGCAAGGTCATGCTCGCAATATCTTTCATGCAATATTATCCTACATGTACGATATATAAATGCATTGGTGCACAATACAAATAGTCATTATTTGATACTGGAAAAAAGGAAGTAATGAAAGCTTTAAATTCACCCCATATCGCAGGGGGCCCAGGCAAGTATTTTGATTATAGGTTTGACAAGACAGTCATATGATTCAAGAATTTCTAAAATTTCATATAGAATATATTTCCGGCATATAACAAGCAAATTTAGAACAATTTTAGAATTTTTTTGAAATTCTGTGTTCAAGAAAACTGATCGTAGATATATTAATGTCGGAAGCCATAAAGCATTCTTTAGCTCTACTACATACAAGAGATATCATTCATGGGATGTTTCTTTGTTTATAGAGTTGCTTGAATTTCTCATTAAAAATATCTATGTGAAATTTGGCAACACAATATATCAACAGCATATAGGTATTCCAATGGGTACTATTTGTGCACCCCTATTGGCTGACCTATATCTGTTCTCTTATGAATATGACTATATGCAGGCGCTTTCAAAAACCAATCCATTCAAAGCCCGTTCCTTCTCATTCACCACACGCTATATAGACGATCTTCTCACTGTGGATAATCGCTATATAAATGACGCAGTGAAGGATATTTATCCAGCTTCACTGAATTTGAAGGACACTACAGATAACCCTACAGGCACATCATATCTAGACCTATATCTCTATAAAAATGAAGGGGGCCTTCTCTCTCGTCGACTGTATGACAAAAGAGATGAGTAGTAGTAAAAGGGCAAATTGGGTATTATTTATGCAAATGAGATGACGTCATCGATGACGTCACAGAGCTCTCGTCCAATCAGAAGCCGTCAAAGGTCAAACCCAGGTCAAAGGTCACAGAGGTCAAAGGTCAAAGGTTACTTCCGGTCACGTGACATGTATTCTTCCGCGGTCTGGCGGCTAGAAAGTAGTCCGGCGGTGTTGCGGTCCGGAAAAATGTAGTCCCAAGGCCATACGTTGCTTTTCGCCTTTGACGTCACTATGACGTCACACCCAGGTCAAAAGGTCACTGTGGGGTAATAACCGGAGTTATCTCCCCTTAGGGTTTGTCACCAGGGGCAACGAGGGCACCTGGGCCATAAATACGAGGGTCAGTCACAGTGTGCGTCATTCACCGGTCGTTATTGGGTCAACCATGTCACCGAGGGACCTTCCCATAAATACGAGGGTCAGTCAGAGTGTACGTCATTCACCCGTCGGCATTTCGTCAACCATGTCACCAGTCATACGAGCCATCCTGCCCCTTACTCCTGAGGTGGGGTTACACGTCTATGAAGATAAAGTCACCCTCGTGGAAGACCGGGATGTCTGTGGGTCGGATCCGGAGTCCGCATTGAATACGGTTACCCTACACCGTGGCGGCTGGACCAAATTTAAACGGGTGTTGAGCGGTGAGCTCGACAGAAACCTCATCCACATAGACAATGCCATCTACGTACACCGTGGACCCTTCTTCGCACGCCTGGGGCGTTACCAAGACCCTACGCGAGGCTTCACCCTAGACCCCGATCTGTGGACAGCCGTCGAGAAAGTGGTGCCTATTGTGGACCAGCTGTTTACACCGGACCAGCGGTCAACTGTTCAGTTGGGGTGGTCTCGCGCTATTGAGGACGCGCTGGCTGAACCCAATACCCAATGAACAAATTTCTAGCAATGAAGCGGAGCCAGACGACGATGCCATTGATTACCCGGCTAGACTCAGTCAACCAACACAACGGTGGTAGAGCCCGAACATGTTATAAATAAACGATACTCTCCGGGTCCATCATCATGTTGTCACCATGAAGCGCTGGGAGAAGGTGTTGGATAACTTATACTACAGTCCCGACAGTCGGGCGGCCTATAATGCATTGTCGGCTCTCTATCGAGCGGCCAACCCCCAGGGGATACAACGTGCCCAAGTCCGAGATTGGTTAAAACAACAAGACACCTATACCTTACATCGAGCGGCCCGCCGTCATTTTCTACGGAACCGGGTCATCGTGGGTGATATTGATGCCCAATGGCAGGCGGATTTGGTCGATATGAGTGCGTTTGCCAAACACAACGATGGGAATCGGTATATCTTGACGTGCATCGATATCCTGTCTAAGTATGCGTGGGTGGTACCCATCCGGACGAAAACAGGGGCGAATCTCATAGCGGCTTTCAAGGACATCTTCAAGACTGGGCGCAAACCCTTGTATTTGCAAACCGACGAAGGCACAGAATTCCTCAACCCACCCTTCCAAGCCTTTCTCAAGAAACAGAAGGTCTTCTTCTTTCACACCTACAACGAGACGAAGGCTTCCGTGGTGGAAAGGTTCAACAGGACATTTAAAGGCCGCATGTACAAATATTTCACGTACAAGAATACACGGCGGTACATCGATGTTCTACCGAAACTTGTGAGTGGTTACAATCGAGCCTATCACCGGAGTATACAGAGAGCCCCCATTACCGTCACCCAAGGCATTGAAGCCCAAGTCCGACGTGTCTTGTACCCCATGCAATCGCAACGAGTACCGAAGGAGGTGTTCAAGGTCGGGGACCCTGTACGGATCAGTAAAGTCAAGGGCAAGTTCGAGAAAAGTTACTTGCCCAACTGGAGCGATGAGCACTTCCTGATTAAACGACGCCTACCCCGACAGCAGCGAGTCTATGAACTGGAAGATCTTCAAGGGGAACCGTTGCTAGGGACGTTTTACGACGTAGAATTACAGCCTGTCGTAAAAACAAAGCAAGACTACTACACGGTGGAGCAGATTTTGAAAACCGAACGTCGACGTGGCATCCCATTTCATTTCGTCAAATGGCAAGGCTGGCCCAGCTCGTTCAATTCCTGGGTCGCGGCCAACCAGGTGAAACGACTATAAAACCAGACATCACTACCGTCATCCTTCATTCCACGCTCGACCATGAACACGGTGCTATGGACAAACAGCGACCGCCTCTGAACATTACGTTTCCCAAAACGCGCAAAGCGCAAGTGGACTTTATGGTGACATTGGTAAACCTGCTGGGTGTGTTGTACGGCGGTGTGTTTTACGACGTCGTGTACCTCGTCTCTCTACTTGACCAACCTAGAACACCAACCGTGAGTGCCAGTCAAACCAGTCTACAGATAGCACCCGTGGTCGAAACCACCCCATTCACCACCACATCGAGTATACAGTCCACATCAAGCTACACACCGAGTTTACAGTCCACACCTACACCAAGTATTGCGATGTCCAGTACGACCACCCACAGTGAGCGTCCGTCGACAACGGTACCAAAGCTAGACGACCGACGACTCCAGTTCACTCGTACCAAATTTACAAGAGTGGGTTACCACGACAGCGGATACACCTCCAACCATGGATCCTCGGTGGCAACACCCCTTCACCTGCGTCATCGCAGGACCGACGGGTTCCGGCAAAACGCACTTCGTCAGGAAGCTCCTCCAACACGCCGACAGCATGATCACCCCACCCATTGCCCGAGTCGTGTGGTGTTACGGAGAATGGCAAGCGGCGTATGCAGCAATGCCCCACATCACCTTCGTGGAAGGTTACCCAACTGTTGTACGGCGGTGTGTTTTACGACGTCGTGTACCTCGTCTCTCTACTTAACCAACCTAGAACACCAACCGTGAGTGCCAGTCAAACCAGTCTACAGATAGCACCCGTGGTCGAAACCACCCCATTCACCACCACACCGAGTATACAGTCCACATCGACCTCCACACCAAGTATACAGTCCACATCGAACTCCACACCGAGTATACAGTCCACACCTACACCAAGTATTGCGGTGTCCAGTACGACCACCCACAGTGAGCGTCCGTCGACAACGGTACCAAAGCTCGACGCATCGACGACCGCAGTTCACTCGTATCAAATTTACAAGAGTGGGTTACCACGGCAGCGGATAGACCTCCAACCATGGACCCTCGGTGGCAACATCCCTTCACCTGCGTCATCGCAGGACCGACGGGTTCCGGCAAAACCCACTTCGTCAGGA
Organism: Hanleya hanleyi; assembly: GCA_036873755.1. Lineage (NCBI taxonomy): Eukaryota > Metazoa > Mollusca > Polyplacophora > Lepidopleurida > Hanleyidae > Hanleya > Hanleya hanleyi. Next base: position 23,334 of record JAVTVY010051206.1, read on the forward strand.
AGCTCCTCCAACACGCCGACAGCATGATCACCCCACCCATTGCCCGAGTCGTGTGGTGTTACGGAGAATGGCAAGCGGCGTATGCAGCAATGCCCCACATCACCTTCGTGGAAGGTTACCCAACTTGGCCGATTTGGAACCGGACACCTTGGTGGTTCTGGATGATCTCATGGCGGAAACGGATGCCCGGGTCACCCAACTCTTTACAGCAGCCATCATCGCCGGTTGAGCATCATCTATATCGTCCAGAATCTGTTCAGTAAAAACAAAGAACATCGGAACATCAGCTTAAATGCCCACTACCTGGTGATCGTCAAAAACCCGAGAGATACCACTCAACTGCTGCACCTGGCGAGACAGATGTATCCTGGACGTACTGCGTTTGCATTGGAAGCCTTTAAAGATGCCACTCCTCAGTATGGGTATATGCTTTTCGACCTGAAGCAAACCACCCCTGACCACCTTCGACTACGGACCGGTATCTTTCCCGGAGAGACCCACCACGTGTACATGCAAAAATAATGTAAACACACCCACAGTGGCTCCCCCGGCTGGGGTGTGTATGTGACGATGGGGATAATAGAATATATAGAACACACCCTCCTTGTTTATGTTGTCTTTGTTGACCCGTAATAAAAAGGGTAGGATTGGAGGTTCTAGCATTAGTTGTACATGATGTCTGTTCGAGTACGGAAGCACGCTCCGACGCTCCGTGTATTGAAGACGGCCCCACCCGAGTTAGTCCGAACCATTGTACGTGGCGCAGACCCTGCTCTCGTGTGCTGTCTGTGTGAGATTGGCCTCAATATCTTAAAAGGCAACGTACCACTGACTCCGGCTCAGAAGGCGAAGTTGGCCAAGCATAAGACAGGTCTGCCAACCTTAGTCCAGAAGCGAGTCTCTCAAACACAAAAGAAAAAGGTGTTACAGAAAGGAGGCTTTCTCGGGGCCATTTTAGCACCGTTGGCCGCTTCCGTATTGGGTCCAGTATTGGGTGGACTGTTCGGCCGACAATGAACCACACGAAAAAAATGGTCCTCGTCGAACCTCGGCTCCTTCAAAACCTCAAATCACCGTACCCCGTACCCTCTACGGTGAAGACGATAACCACACTCGATGAAGAGATGCGTCAGATCTTACAACGACTGGGGTTAAGCGACAGTGAGAAAGTACAACAGTACAATGAAACGCTTCAACGGTACATGACGTTCATGGACCAATACAAAACTCTCTCTACCCCAACAGCACCACCACCACCACGCGACACACCACCGACCTCAGCACAACACCAACAGCCGCCATTACCAGGGGTACCACCTACAGCCCCACAGTGGGTCGAAGACGAAGTCCTGAAGAGTGTACCTGCATCGTTCAAGAAACAAGCTGGCCTGGTATTACAACGGATGAAACAGAATCCTAACATGACTTGGAATGATAAAGGTGAACTCCTGGTACAGAATCAGGTGGTCCCCGGTACCCACATGACGGATTTAGTGAATGACCTGATGCGTCAACGCAGGTCGCACACGGATCCTCGAGGATGGGAGGTCTTCGCTCAAGGCTTGAAAGACATGCATGTACCACAGGAATTGGTGGGGAATCCCCACCGCTGGGCCTTTATGCAGCGTGACTCGCCGGTGCACGCACGACGACAGACTCCACCTTGGGAAGACGAATGGAAACCGGAGTCACCCCCCAAATCACCACCACGGCGGGCACCTACTTTTTCACCCCTTTTACCACGCCACCCCCTGCAACCACCAAGAGCTAAGTCACCGCGACCATCACGACGATTAGCGCCCAAGGGCTCAGTCGTCATGTTTTACCTCACCCTACCCAGTAACAGCTCGGCTGATGTGTTTCCTGACAACGCTTTGACCAAGTACGTGACCCAGTTACCGCAACCGTTGCATTTACCTGGACGCTGGGAATGTGGACTCGTGGATATCCAATACCCTTACTCGTGGTACAACGTGCGAGCCAATGAAGTATGGTACGAGGTGACCTGCGAAGGACAAGAAACTCGACTCAAACTACCCGAAGGTCAATACGATACCCCCAAGGAGTTCATGGGTGGACTGAGAAGTCTGATGCATTATAAGTCTCTACGAGACGTCACGAATACTTCAAAACCCATCAAATCTTTCCCCTTCAAAAATCATGTGGACTTCGATTACAACGCACACAACGACAAGGCAAATCTCACGCTCAGCCCCAACGTGAGTGTCGAACTCAGTCCTACTCTACAGCAAATGCTGGGTCTCGATCTACGGGGGTACGCTGGCCCCACCGGCGAGAGAACCCACATCCCGATGGACATGCGTGGTGGTATGTATGGCCTGTACATCTACTCGGACGTGGTCGATACACACATTGTCGGCGACAGCAACGTACCTCTACTGCGCGTCTGCCCGGTGAAAGGCACGTATGAAGCTCAAGTCACCCACAGTTTCAGGCATATCGTGTATCTACCGGTCAGTCAGACCGATATTAGCTCCATCGTCATCGATATAAGAGACGACACCGGTCAACCGATTGCATTCGAGCGTGGGAAAGTGGTGCTGACACTTCATTTCCGTCAAGTCCGAGCGGTTCACTTCGCATAATGAAGGTGCCTTATCAATGACATACAGCCAGTTACGTCGATCATTACACCAAACAGGCCGGGGGTAGCTTTCCTGTCTTTGCAGGTACACGCATGCAACGAGGACATGGGCTGGGGAACATACTCGGGAGCATCGTCAAAACGTTCCTGCCCTTGGTGGCGCGTGGGGTCAAAGCGATCGGCAAACAAGCGGTGCGCAGTGGACTGCAAGTCGCGGGTGATGTCTTGGGCGGTGCGGCACCCAAAGAAGCACTGAAACGTCGAGCCAAAGAAGCGGGAGGCGTCTTGGTCACCAAAGCACAACGCACCGGAGGGAATAAA
>JAVTVY010051207.1:0-26440 GCA_036873755.1 Hanleya hanleyi
ACTGGGTTAGGTTCCGGCCTGACTGGGATAGGTACCCGCATGACTGGGTTAGGTACCCGCATGACTGGGTTAGGTACACGCCTGACTGGGTTAGGTTCCTGCATGACTGGGTTAGGTACCCGCATGACTGGGTTAGGTTCCCACATGACTGGTTTAGGTCCTCATTGACAGCTGAAATAATGTCTATAGTATTGAAAAGGTGAGCATTTCAACATAAGTGATGCAACAGACTGCACCGCCTGACTGGGTTAGGTACCCGCATGACTGGGTTAGGTACTTATTAACAGCTGATATAATGTCTATAGTATTGAAAAGTTGAGCATTCATCATAAGTGATGCAATAGACTGCACTACCTGACTGGGTTAGGTACACGCCTGACTGGGTTAGGTTCCTGCCTGACTGGGATAGGTACCCGCATGACTGGGTTAGGTACTCGCATGACTGGGTTAGGTACTCATTAACAGCTGATATAATGTCCATAGTATTGGAAAGGTGAACATTTCAACATAAGTGATGCAATAGACTGCACCGCCTGACTGGGTTAGGTACCCGCATGACTGGGTTATGTACTCATTAACAGCTGATATAATGTCCATAATATTGGAAAGGTGAGCATTTCATCATAAGTGAAGGAATAGACTGCACCGCCTGACTGGGTTAGGTACCTATATGACTGGGTTAGGCTCCTACCGGACTGGGTTACGTTCCCGCATGACTGGGTTAGGTACTCGCATGACTGGGTTAGGTACTCATTAACAGCTGATATAATGTCCATAGTATTGGAAAGGTGAACATTTCAACATAAGTGATGCAATAGACTGCACCGCCTGACTGGGTTAGGTACCCGCATGACTGGGTTATGTACTCATTAACAGCTGATATAATGTCCATAGTATTGAAAATGTGAGCATTACATCATAAGTGATGCAATAGACTATACCGCTTCTATTCAGGGCTTCGTGTTTAGCGTGAGTGATAGCTCACCTGCATGCAAACTCTCGCATAAATTCATGTCACGAGAGTGATTTCTAGCTCACGTAAACTGTTATATTTTATATTGTATTATATTGCAACCACTCGCCTGACTTTCAAATACCCTCTCCTAAATATTTTGACATGGCTATTTTTAGCTCGCGTACTTAATTCTAAACACGAAGCCCTGCCGTTTGACTGGATTAGGTTCCCGCCCGACTTTGTCAGGTACCCGCACGACTGGGTTACGTTTCCGCATGACTGGGTTAGGTACCCGCACGACTGGGTTAGGTACTCATTAACAGCTGATATAATGTCCATAGTACTGAAAAGGTGAGCATTACACCGTAAGTGATGCAATAAACTGTACCGTCTGATTGGGTTAGGTACCCGCATGACTGGGTTAGGTACTCGCATGACTGGGTTAGGTACTCATTAACAACTGATATAATGTCCATAGTACTGAAAAGGTGAGCATTACATCGTAAGTGATGCAATAGACTGCACCGTCTGACTGGGTTAGGTACCCGCATGACTGGGTTAGGTACTCGCATGACTGGGTTTAGTACTCATTAACAACTGATATAATGTCCATACCCTTACTGTCCAGAAGTGTCTTTGAAGTAACTTTGAAGTAACTTTAAAGTGTGGCCATATTTTAACCTTGAAGTGCAAGGCTCAGAGTCAGAAGTGTGCTTGCAGTGTGGGTATTGTTTTGTAGCAATGCCATATAAGGGCATTAAAGTCACAATGAAGTCACTTGGAAGTACTTTTGAAATGTGCGTCAAATATGTTAATTAAGTACTGCAAAGGCACTTCATCGACACTTCTACAGAAGGATACCTTTCATATGCACTTCTGAAGTGCTCTTGAAGTACCTTATTAGTATCATAGCAAATCCGTGTAATGAAAGGTGTGTATAGGCACGAGATATTTACTTTCTCAGAAAAGAAGACACAAATGTATATTTGAGCACAGAACGTTTTATTTAGAGAAAACACCGAGAGTGAGACAAAAGAGTACATCATAAAATATTTACAATAAACCTGATGGTTCTTAACAAGAATCGTGTAGTTTATATAACCGCTAGCACAAATCCTTGAGACAAAATACAGCACAGAACTATATATGTATGTATTTACATGCAGTCTTTGGTATGAGAATTTATTGCAGTATTAGTATTATTATTCAAGGGTGACCGTGTTCTTGTCCAACTTGAACTTTAAGCAGCAGATCTTTCGAAGGATAGTTTGCTTTAGTTGCCCTGAGGTCCACTTGGACGTAATCCAACCTTTGCTGAAACCCACCAGTCTGAATTGTGGACTTCTTGGCCTGTGGCGATAAATACATGCATCTAATTAAAACCTGATCAGTTGTATATATGGTTCCATATGACATGCAATCCTCCGTACGATTTACAAAAGATTGATGAAGATGTCTATTATCCTTTCTTTAATACTCCATGATATACACCAAAGGAGATAAACAGTTTGTATGACGTTCTAACCAATATACACTATGAAGAAATCAACCATACCTAGGTGTGCTCATTAAATTTCCCATCAGTCGAGTGGCTGCTTGAAGTGAGCCGAGTTCCTTGTAGCAGCTGTATTCTGGAATATGAAAGTATGCAATGTAAGAAGCCATTAGAATTGAAGAGAAACAATCATGTGAATTTTTATAATTTGTCTTTGTTAATTTCTGGTTCAACTAAATCTCCATACAGGGTTTCAAATAACAAATAAATGCTTATTAACTACAAATTGTATCTTAATTTTTTTAAAGGAAATAAATGTATGAAATGAAATGTTTTCATTTCTCAAGATGTGGGTAGAAATGTACAATTGAAGAGTGTGATCCTTAGCTTTGGTATATGAATAGTGCAATCAATAGACAAGGAAAATATAGCCTGCTATAATGATGGAAAGTCTAATCATAACTGATTATACTTTTTTCTGATTACAGCTAAAAATAGGTTATGCTAACATTTTATTATCAATATATTTTACAACATATTTCTTTACCATTTTGTCAAAAATGTGGTATGGAAATATTCTACAATCTTCCCTAAGGAACAAAAATCAATCAATTTTATCAATCAATAGACAGTTCAAAACAATAAGATAATTTATTTAGAGCTACCATACATACCAACCAGTTAAATCCACCTGTTTTGACATGAACAGGAAGTATACAAGCAGCTTTGTGATAAAAATATCTCACCCTCAAGGGATTTCCTCCAGGGGTGCATGCCAATTAATCTTCATATGAGGTCCCCAAGCCTGGGGTTTCCAAGCTGACAATTCAAACAATCATAACAATGGCAATCCACACTGCCTAAAGAACCTGGGTAGATCTGAACGTGATATTGAGACAGAGATATGGATATTTCTTTGTGAAAGCCATGCTATAAAGACCCATTAAATTTGACTGCAATTATAAGGCAAAGTACATTATTAGAACCTGCAGTCCATATAGCAATATTTATTGAGGCCAATATCAATTTTTTAATATGCCAAGTCTGGCAAGAGAAACTTGTTGATAATAATAGCTGATACTCCCAGGTCTACATCACTGTTCAGCTCAGTTCTTTGCTTATTAAGTTATGAAAACAGAAAAATTATAGTTATATTTATTATTTACTTATCATATCACTAGCTGCACTCCTCACCATCTGCAATACAGTTCTTCAAACCTCCATAGTTCTAGCTTAACATGAACAAATCCATCTGATTTTTGCAGTTGGTCAGCCATTTTGTTTGTTGTCAAATGGTGGCGCCCCCGGTGTTCAATTAAATTTTCAAGGGCAGATAACTCCACCCATTTTGACGAGACAGTAAAAAAGACTATCAGAAACAGAAATTATATATATATATTATATTTAAACAAGAGATAATAATGATGAGGATAATATAAAGTATTCTTTAATGGGCATTTTGTTGTTGCTGACATTGTTATGTTAGAACTGATTCTTCTAAAAATATTTTCCCATTTTGTCCAATTTTACTATAAAATTATGGATTTTGAATGATTATAAAATCTGAATTCAAGAAGATTTCTTATCTAATATGATACTGTTTTGATAACACTAATATGTGAGAGACTGATATTATTAATATCTTGATTTTATTCAAATAGAAACCCATGGTACTGATCACTTTAAAAGATCCAAAAAAGTGTTCACAGTTCTGAGTAATATGTCAGCAACCACATGTGAATATTTTACACGGTTGCAGCTATTTTGAACTGTGAAGTACAAATCTGATGTTTAGTGGTTTCATTGAAATGAGATTTGATGTCACGGAGTGAAATCAAATCAGCCAACTTTAAGCTGGGATATTCCCAGAGCTAATAAATATCATTGAAACTTGTATACATGTAGTTCTAATTTATAATGTTATGTTACTGTAACAGTTTGTCGGAAAATTCCAATAATCTAGAAATCCTATTGATTTTTCAGAGTCTTGTAGGATTTTTTAGAATCTTATATGATTTTTCAGGATTTTCAGAATCTTATCGGATTTTTTAGAATCTTATAATTTTTTTTTAATCTTATAGGATTTTTTTCAGAATCTTATAGGAATTTTCAGAATCTTATATGATATTTTAGAATCTTATATGATTTTTTAAAATCTTATAGGATTTTTCAAAATCTTATAGGATCCTATAACATATTTTTTGTAAGGGGAAGTCCCTCAAGATATGCTATAAAACTGACAAAGTCCAAGAAGTGTCTTTGAGGAGTACCTTAGATTATGCCGAACAATAACTAAGTCTCAGAAGTGTCCCTGAAGTCCCCCAAGTTTTGCTGAAGAACTGACAAAGTCCATGAAGTGTCTTTGAGGAGTACCTTGGATTATGCCAAACAAAAACCAAGTCTCAGAAGTGTCTCTGAAGTCCCTCATTTTTTGCTATGAAATTGACAAAGCCCATGAAGTGTCTTTGAGGAGTCCTTGGCTACTGCCTTTTTCTAATGAAGTACCTTTGAAGTGTGCCAGTATTTTTCTCCGTTGTTGAAGTGCCTTTTCAGTGTACTCTTCAGAGGCACTTCTAGGCACACTTCACATGAAGTGTGACACTTCTGGACAGTAAGGGTAGTATTGGAAAAGTGAGCATTTCAGCATAAGTGAAGGAACAGACTGCACCGCTTGACTGGGTTAGGTTCCTGCCTGACTAGGTTAGGTATTCGCATGACTGGGTTAGGTACTCATTAACAGCTGATATAATGTCCATAATATTGAAAAGGTGAGCATTTCATCATAAGTGAAGGAATAGACTGCACCGCCTGACTGGGTTAGGTTCCTGCCTGACTGTGTTAGGTACCCGCATGACTGGGTTAGGTACTCATTAACAGCTGATATAATGTCCATAATATTGAAAAGGTGAGCATTTCATCATAAGTGAAGGAATAGACTGCACCGCCTGACTGGGTTAGGTTCCTGCCTGACTGTGTTAGGTACCCGCATGACTGGGTTAGGTACTCATTAACAGCTGATATAATATCCATAATATTGAAAAGGTAAGCATTTCATCATAAGTGAAGGAATAGACTGCACCGCCTGACTGGGTTAGGTTCCTGCCTGACTAGGTTAGGTATTCGCATGACTGGGTTAGGTACTCATCATTAACAGCTGATATAATGTCCATAATATTGAAAAGGTGAGCATTTCATCATAAGTGAAGGAATAGACTGCACCGCCTGACCGGGTTAGGTTCCTGCCTGACTAGGTTAGGTATTCGCATGAATGGGTTAGGTACTCATTAACAGCTGATATAATGTCCATAATATTGAAAAGGTGAGCATTTCTTCATAAGTGATGCAATAGGCTGCACCGCTTGACTGGGTTAGGTTCCCGCCTGACTTTGTCAGATACTCGCACGACTGGGTTAGGTTTCTGCCTGACTGGGTTAGGTACCCGCATGACTGGGTTAGTACTCATTAACAGCTGATATGTCTATAGTATAGGTATTGAAAAGGTGAGCATTTGATCATAAGTGATGCAATAGACTGCACCGCCTGACTGGGTTAGGTTCCCGCATGCATGGTTAGGTACTCATTGACAGGGTTAGGTGCCCGCATGACTGGGTTACTTGCTCATTGACTGGAGTAGGTACCTGTTATAATGTCTAAAATAAGATGAGAATTTTATCATAAGTGATGCAAATGACTGTTACATTGTACTTCACTTCTGTTTGTGTGAAAGCCATATGCATCTTTCAAGGCCTAACCTGGCTTTTTTATCCCTGTTTTTGTCCCTCCGCGAATTTTTGTCCTAGAGGTATTTTTGTCATCAAGTACATTGTATGTACGTGAGCGAGATATCTGCAAAACGACTCAACTGATGAATTCCAAATTTGGTAGGCACACTTACCTAGTCGAGAGCCAGAAGCCTATTGAAAACTAACTCATTCAGAAAATTTATATGGTTGCTATGGCAACATAAACATTTTTTCAGTTATTTTTTTTGTTACGTTAGAAAAAAACTTATTCAGTACTCCATCAGACATGAGTTACTTACCTTGTGAAGATGCAGAAGTCTATCGGAAATTAGCTCATTTTTTGTTAATGATCATTTTTTTTATTTTTATTTTTTTGTTTTTTTTTATTCAGTCCATCACTCAAGAGCCATCTCGGGTATGTCATACAAATACATTTCACAGAAATGAAAGTATTTGCAGAACAACAGTAAATGGTACTTGATGGCAACCACGATACATGTACTTCACATGTATATAACACGTATAATACGTATATCCCTTTACGAAGAGACCTGCTTCCCAAACTAAATAATAGTGTAAGAACAACTTGTACTGGTCTATTTTTTTACCTCCATTTTTCACATGACTTCGGTTGGTCTGACATCTTCAAGCATGCCTAGATTTCAAGTTCAAATCAAATCAAATGAAGTACGAATGGCTAATGTCAGGGGGCACGTCTCACTATTAAAATGTGTACTTTAGAACTCATAAATTTCTCCATTCAACCAATTTAATACAACTCATTTCAAGATGCTGTGAATCTGTAGCACCAAACATGATTAGCTAAGACATTAGTATTTACTCGGGTATTTTTTGTAGATATTGATACATTATTAGAGAATTTTGATGTGTAATAAATGGTATATTTGTATGTGTGTATCTCAAGTTAATAGATAACTCACAGGAAAGTTGGAGATGTAATACAATGTATTTATGTATAGAAATTTGGGGTTACCATGATAGTCTGTGTAGTATAAATGAAGAATGAATAACTGATGGTGGCACCTTTTAGATAAGCTTAATTGTAACATTTATGTAGTTTCTCAATAGCTTGAATTAACAATGTGTTTAGGATATACATTGTGAGGAATGACTAATTAGACCAGTTATTATCTATGCTGGCCATTAATTAATCGAATAGTAAAAGAGGTCAACACATTTGTATCGTTGGCCTTGGAAATTCTCCACATTCTTCCTTATCTTAAGTTCCAGACTTGTGTCTCCGGACTTGACATTTTATAACTTCATGTGGTTAGTGTTATCGTAGGAGATTCCCGTGTGAATTTCAAGAACATTGTGAAAGGGGACGAATCAGGAGCGTTGTCGGACAAAGACCGCCCCCTGTCCACACTGAAAGACATTACTTTTATAAAACCAATAACTTGGGAGAAATTCTCCAGTTTGTCTTGACCGGCGGAGTTGCTAAATACCTCAGAGAAATAGTAGACTTGTGTATTCTCTGAACTCATCATCAAATCAGGACTTGATATTTGCATAGAGAAGTCTTCTCTCCTTGTATCATATGTATGAAATATTTGGACTGCAGTAACTGATCGAATAAATATCCCTTGGAACTGGCAATCAACCTTCATCTGTTTCTTGAAGAATCGAGCACTTCCCTGATGCCGAGCTAGAGTGATCAACATAGAGATTACGTGGCACATCACAAACTCCCCTTAACAAGCGCTACGTAATAGATGGTGGAGAACTGAACTTTGTGGAAGTGTTCCGATTATTGATGTCTCACGACTACAACTTACGATCATCTAACGCAACCATGCACTTTAACGAGGACGACAACGATAAAGCAACTCCGCCGGCCGACCCTACTCAATGGGGGGGTGGTATTCACGAAAACCATTTTGCGTCTCCCATTCCACATTGGAGGGAGCGCATAGAAGACATGCTGTCCGGCATCCAGGATACGGTGTCTCGTCAGGACAATTTCGCATTGACACGGACTCTTAAATCCATCGACGACAATTTGTCCACCTTGTCGGTAGCACCGCCACGATCGTCTTTATCTACCGGACTGAAGCCCGACAAATTCTTCGGCTTCCCATCAGAGGACGCAGACCAGTGGATCGACAATTTTCATTCCTGGGTATCCCTGAATCGGATGTCGGATCCCCAGCAGATCGCCCATGCCTTACGGCTTTTACTGAGTGGGCCAGCCTTAACCTGGTTCCAGCAATTACCTGAGGAGCGGAAAATGACGGTGGAATACCTGGAAGCAGCATTTCGCGACCATTTCGTCTCCCAACGACCAAAGTGGCTGCTGGAACAACAACTGTGGGACCGCAGTTACCACAAAGGTGAAGACCTGGAGCGATACATTTTTGACATACAACAGCGTGCGCATCGACTCTTAAAGTCTGACAATGAAATGATGAATATTTTTATTCGCGGGCTATCTCCCGAACTACGTACATTCGTCATACAACGGGAACCAAAAGGGTTTGAAGAAGCCACTCATGCCGCACGTTTGGCCCAACAAGCTATGCCGAGTGAAACGGCCAGTCCAGCAAAAGAACTTGACGCGCTGCTGGCATCGATGAAATTGCAACAGAACTCTTATCACCCAGTTAACAAACTCGCACAGCTGGCAGCACTACAGGGCGATTCAAACGCTTCAGATGTAGCGACAGGTAAGCCACATCATTTTTCTGAAGTCACCAACAATGATAGTATAGTATGTCAATTATGTGGGAAGGGAAATCATACGGCCTTGACTTGTTCACTTGTTCAATGCCATTTTTGTTCACGTTTTGGCCATTACGAAAAGGAGTGCAGAACTAAGAAGGCAAAACAGGGTTTAAACTTCAACAGCCTGCAGATGTGAGGGATTCTGACAGGCTTAATGACCAAATTGACGGTTTTGCATTTCAAAATAGCCCCTCCGATAGTACATCGTCGCTGCTCACTAGTCCACGTGTCAGCCATTTGACGACTTCAGCCAAATTACTGAGGAATTTCATTCCTATCAAAATTATGTCCTCTCCATTTCACGCTATGATAGACACAGGAGCCGACATTTCGGTTGCAAACCCTGCTGTTTTAACTCAGTTGAAACAGCTGGGCTGTACAATCAACATACGCCCAAGCGATCGCGGTGTCGTCGTCACGGCTAGTGATGAGCGACTAAACATTACAGGCGTTTTACACGTGACAGTCAGTATCGCCGAGCATTCGTCCATGGCGAAATTTTATTTAGTTCCGGGTCTGCATACTACCTTCATTTTAGGGCTAGACTGGTTAGAGCGGAATAACGTTAAACTGGACTTTGGCTCTAATCGGCTGTCAATTGACCCGAGACGAACAATGGTGGCCTCTAGCACATTCACAGTACCGCCACAGTCTGAAAAGGTGGTCATTGCCCGCCTAAAAGGGTTTCCCCTGCCCCAAGGAGTTCTAGGCACCACATATGGGTCCGATCGTGATTCGGTCTTAGGGTTACTCCCCGGAAAAGTGTTGTCGCCTGTTCAAAAGGGACAAGTCTATCATAGAGTGGCAAATTTATCTGATGTTCCTGTCACCATTAAACAGGGTGCAAACATAGGAAAATTTGTGTGCATTTCTGGGAAAGATACATTAATTCCTCTTGACAGTGACACGGTCCATTCCCAGCCAGTCGGTTATGTCAAGCCTTCTCACACTCCTTCCTCACGAGTTCAGGTCAACAAAGCAGACCTTACTAATGAGCAACAAGCTCGGCTAACCAATCTCGTTGACAGCTACCCAGATGTATTTGTTGGCCCAGATGGTAAGTTAGGCCACTGTGAGAAAATCCAGCATGAGGTCAAACTCCTGTCTAACGCTCATCCCATACGTCAACGAGCCTACCGCCTAAATCCTAAGCAAAAAGGCGTATTGGAACATCACATCAATGATATGCTGGATCAGGGTATAATAGAGGAAAGTACATCCCCTTGGGGATCCCCATGTCTGCTAGTTGCAAAAACACGACACCCCAGTAAGCCATCTGATTGGCGGGTTGTGGTCGATTACAGGCGTCTTAATGAGCAGACCATTGAGGACGCCCATCCTCTACCCACGACACGAGAAGCGTTGGATAGTTTAGGCACCTCCCAGCCTACATTTTTCAGTACACTTGATTTGCAATGTGGGTTTCATCAAGTGTCAATCCACCCAGATAGTCGACCATACACTGCATTTCGGTCCCATATCGGCTTACATCAGTACCGGGCCCTTCCAATGGGAATGAAGAACAGCCCTTCGGTTTTTCAACGCGTCATGGAGTATGTATTACGAGGTCTCCATTACAAGACATGCCTCATTTATCTCGACGACGTCATCGTCATGTCCCGCACATTTGACGCCCACTTGAATCATTTACGAGAAGTTTTAGATCGATTCCGCGGGGCGGGACTTCGCTTGAAGCCAACAAAATGTTTTCTAGCTTACAAATCACTGCGATATCTTGGCCATATCGTTAGTGCCGAAGGCATATCCCCCGACCCTGCCAAAATCTCAGCTGTCACTGAGTATCCCGTTCCTCGAACTTTGAAAGATTTACGAGCTTGGCTAGGCCTCTGTGGATACTATAGGCGACATGTCCGAAACTTCTCTTCCATTGCCGCGCCCTTGTTTCAGTTAATGAAAAAGGACGCCCCCTTCATTTGGAGTGACGCTTGTCAACTTGCCTTTGATCAGTTGAAAGAGGCCCTCACCACCCCACCTGTTTTGGGTTATCCTCGGTACAACGAGCATTTCCGCGTCTACACTGACGCCAGCTCATTTGCAATCGGTGCAGTTTTAGCACAGGAACAGAACGGTGTGGAACGCGTGATCAGTTACGTGGGTCGTTCATTAAATACACATGAACGAAATTATTCCATAACGGAGAAGGAATGTCTCGCTTTAATTTTTTCCATACAACAGTTCGATCATTATTTAAGACACACAAGATTCTCGGCTATAGTCGACCACTCTGCCCTCAAGTGGCTCTTAAATTTGAAAGAACCAGTAGGCAAGTTTGCTAGGTGGGTAGCGCGACTCCAGTCATACAGCTCTGATATCCAATACCGACCTGGCCGAGTTCATAGCAATGCAGATGGAGTCAGCCGGCGCGAGTATGCCCCGCCCACCCCCACATGTCAAATCCCGCTTCCAACAGGTTCGGAAACACCTTCCCTGCCTGATGAGGCTAATGTGTTTGCCATTTCTCCCGAACCAGCAATAAACATGTCCGACCGGTGGTCCCCGGAGCTTATTCGAAACGCCCAGCAACTAGATCCTGGCTATTCCCATATTTATTATTGCCTACTTGCGAGATGGTATCTTGCCTGCCTCTAGTGACGAAAGACATAAAGTCCTTTCCACTCATTCGCAATATCTTTTGCGCGAGGACATGCTATATCATGTCTATACCAAACCTGGTAAAGGGCATAGATTAGACCGCACACATATTCAACTTGCTGTGCCTAAAAGCTTGACAATTCAAATTATGGACGAGCTCCACGACTCGCCTTTGACAAGTGGCCATATGGGTATTACACGGACAATTGCCAAAGCTCGTTTGCGCTATTTCTGGCCGAGAATGCACACAGATATCGTTGAGTATGTCAACTCGTGTGAACTCTGCTGTCAACGTAAACGCCCTAATAATCCCGTCCGCGCCCATATCCAGCCAATGCCAGTCCCCACCTTACCCTGGATTCGCGTTTCCACAGACGTTCTTGGGCCGATGCCCTCGTGTAAAGATACAGGAAATAAGTATGTCCTTCTGTTCATTGACTACTTTTCCAAGTATGTGGAACTGATTCCATTGCCTAACATAAAGGCCGAGACGGTTGCAAGAGAACTTCTCAAGCACGTAGTGTGTCGTCATGGGTCCCCCGAATATTTACATTCGGATCGCGGTACAAACTACCTGTCCCATATCGTGAAGGAAACGTGTAAGCTACTAGATATCAAGAAAACCCAAACAACCTCGTGGCATCCATCATGTAATGGCCAGTCTGAACGTTTCATGGGTGTTATCTTACAGTCGCTTGCCAAGTTTCTGCAAGAAAAGCATGACGAGTGGGACCAGTATATCCCGTTTGTCCAGGTCGCATATAATACCACACCATGCGTAGATAGCACGGAATACACTCCATATTTCTTAGTGCATGGCAGACATATGCGCTTTCCCATAGACAAACATTTCCACATCACAGATGACGTGCCGCGTTCGGCGCGGGAATTTGTGGCTTCTTTAGTACCGCAGTTGGAAGCTGCAACTAAAGTTGTTAAAGCCACACTGGATGCACGCAAAGTGCACATGACAGAGACAGCCAATAAAAAGGCTAAAGATCCCAACTTTCAGGTTGGCGACTGCGTCTTTCTGTACAAGCCAGTTGTCGTCACTGGTAACAGTAAGAAACTGATGCGCCCATGGCTCGGGCCATTCTATATAGTCGAGAAACTCTCGGCAGTCCATGTTCGGTTGCGCCGTAAATCAGACAATATGTTAATTGCGAACCGCGTTCACGTCAATCGCCTGAAACGAGGAATTCTCCGACCGGACGGTCCGGATGACCTTACTCCTCTGCAGAATATTGACGCTACAGAACCCGCAATTTTGTCCGAATCGGAGGTGCCACCAGATTGTTTGCAAACTTCTGCAAATAACTCCCCTGCTCCCTTACCTGGACGATCACCCCAGGTCAAGGCAGTTGATACGGGGTTGCGTAGGAACAAGACTGATTCTAGCTCTTATTACGAGATAGAGAAAATTCTACGGAAAAAGTTCACAGATGGACGATGGCAGTATAGAGTTAAATGGTTAACATTTGACCCGAAGTTCAATTCGTGGGTGAGCTTCGATGATTTGTCTGCCTCGTGTAAAAACTTGGTCACTAGGACTCATACATCGATCACAACTGATCGAAAGAGTCGAAGGAAACATTGAACAGGCAGCGACTTGGTGACGTCCATAGAAGTCCCAGTGTATATATGATTTCTTAAAGAAATTTTTTTTTGCCGGCTATAGTTTTTTTTCTTCGTACGATATCAATCAATGTATATTATTGTATAGCATCTTTATTTGTTCGCGTGTTCAGATCGTCCCGTTCAAAGCATCCAGCCTAAGTTCGGCTTTATCAGATGCGGGTTAGTATTTAGACCACACTTAATATCTTGTGTGTTTGTCCCGTCACACATAGTTAATAGTCATTACTCCAATAAAATGCCCGACCTCCAAGATTAAAACGTATAAACACACCTCTGGCCCATGCTTGCTCACTTGGATATCTTGTAACAGTCGGCGCCCCTGTTACACGACATCTGACACCCGGTCGTACGCGTGCCCTGCTCGTATCATGTCATTTTTTTTTATTTTTTCCTGGGCTCACGAGTTCTTTGATTTATGTTAGGGACGTGGTGACTTTAGTTATACCAGATGTGGCTTATCGTTCAATCTTTTCTGTCCATTACAGTGCATCTAAAAATTTTATGGAATTCGTTGGTTCTACGAATCGCTAAATGTACACTTTTGCTCGCTGTTGATTACGGCACCGATATTGGACAGACTGGATACCTATTGTATTTCTATTATGCTTTAAGTGTTTCCAATTATAAATGTCGTATTTGTCAACTTATGCTACTGTGGAAATTTATCTGACTGCTAACAGTTCATTCTTTACATCCACGCTCGGTGGTACTCGCTTTAAAATTGGCGGGGGTGATGTGAGGAATGACTAATTAGATCAGTTATTATCTATGCTGGCCATTAATTAATCGAATAGTAAAAGAGGTCAACACATTTGTATCGTTGGCCTTGGAAATTCTCCACATTCTTCCTTATCTTAAGTTCCAGACTTGTGTCTCCGGACTTGACATTTTATAACTTCATGTGGTTAGTGTTATCGTAGGAGATTACCGTGTGAATTTCAAGAACATTGTGAAAGGGGACGAATCAGGAGCGTTGTCGGACAAAGACCGCCCCCTGTCCACACTGAAAGACATTACTTTTATAAAACCAATAACTTGGGAGAAATTCTCCAGTTTGTCTTGACCGGCGGAGTTGCTAAATACCTCAGAGAAATAGTAGACTTGTGTATTCTCTGAACTCATCATCAAATCAGGACTTGATATTTGCATAGAGAAGTCTTCTCTCCTTGTATCATATGTATGAAATATTTGGACTGCAGTAACTGATCGAATAAATATCCCTTGGAACTGGCAATCAACCTTCATCTGTTTCTTGAAGAATCGAGCACTTCCCTGATCCCGAGCTAGAGTGATCAACATAGAGATTACGTGGCACATCACAAACTCCCCTTAACAAGCGCTACGTAATAACATGTAGCAGACAAATAAAAATGTTTGAGGCAGCATGAAAACATGGGAAGGGTAGAGATGAGCTAATGAACCTTAGAACTGTACTCAGTAATGATTGTGTTTTCCTGTATAAATAAAAAGTCATTCATCATGTGTGACTGCTGCACATGGTCATATTATCAAAGGAAATATTTGTGTTCAGTTGTTATTTCTTTGTACGTGTATAATGGTTTGTGGAGAAGACACCAAAATAGCAATCTTTATGTACAATGCCTTCAAAACAAATAGTAATTTGACGAAATTGAAGTTGTTCAGTATTGCAAGTTAATCCAGAAAAAGAACATTGTTGAATGGTGAGGCTGGATTCAGTGGATTATAATTGCTAAAATAAGCTGAGACAATGGTATGTGCATGCTCATGGGCTCTATTTTATACCCGCTGTCTTTGTCAGGAGCAACAACTATCCTGACCTGGATTACACAATGAAGTCGACTGCACAGGAAACTGTCAGTACTTCCAAGTAATCCTGACAACACCCATGTGTCCTCTTGTCTCCATATTTATTGAAATATCGATGAAGTTTCTTGGTCCATAACCCATCTAATAGGCCTATAAAGTAAATGAAGAATGCACAGGAAATGACAACTTCAGTACTCTCAAGTAACTCTGATAACACCCATGCTCCTTCTTTTCTCCATATTTATTGAGATATATGTGAAGTTTCTTGGTCTATATCATTCATATATATATATATAAGTACTCTCAACTAATCTTGACCGCACCCATGTGTTTTCTTGTCTCCTTTACTGAAATATCCGTGACGTTTCCATGGCCTATGCTGGCATCGTAGGCCAATATAAAGCAAATCAGGCTTTACTATCATAGTTTCTCAATACCGGTACTTATCTCAGAAGGAAGCAAAGTAAGAAATAAAAACTTGGGTCTGCAATTTAATTCAGGGAAAAAACATTTTCTCACAGGGATGCAAAATATAACGAAGATTTTACAAACTGGTGTATTCTGAAACCGCTATCAACAGACCTTTCGCTATATGAACAGTCCAGTTGTACGATACCACCGGTTTTTCAGGGCAGAAGCCAGAGACACTTTCAAAATTACTACACTGAGTATTATTGATTGGGAAATTTCAATCAACGATAACATAGAAATTTGTGGATTTATGGACAATTCTGCCTCGACCCTTCGTTGATAATGCCTACGACGAAGTATGGTCGTGAAAGCACGTGGCTATGTTTACACACAGACTGGTGACGTATTACATGCAACGGCGCGCCCTCTACCGGAAGGAATAGGAAACTGCATGACTGGGTCGGGATCTAGCGCTCACCGACCCGTTTTTGGTTATGCTTCAGACAGAAATAATTCTGAAAGGAGATCGAAGCCTCACTGGGGGGCGAGAACATGAAACAGACATTTATATGTGAAAAGTGTGCTAAGTCAATATCGTCAATGAACGGCCACAGTTTTTGGGCGAAGTGTTATGAAAATTAATCGGGATAGCTGTGGGTCACTGAGTGTAGCCTAGAAGAAAGAAACTGAAAAAATGGCTACGACTCCGAAGTAGAGAGAGGCCGTGAAACCTAATCAACATAGCTATGAGTTCGGAGAAAATGTCGATACCGCAAAAATCGAAAAGAAGATATAACGCTAATCTGGGGCCATGACGTGAACACTAAATATAACTAGCCTGTGTAACAGTTCCATCTCTCATCGGGAGATGGACCTGTAATTTCGAGTAACCTGTCTAGAAATCTGGATAGAACAGAAACTAGCAAGAGGGCGTTACTTAAGTTGTTTTCAACGACCAATGCAAATTCACGGAAATTGGGCTGTCGAAGCTGCCGTCATCATCCGTTTCAAATTGTTCAAAGCAGCAGCTAGGCCGATCTATTTGGCGCATGTCTAGGGGCGAAAGATGACAATGAACATTGTGATATTGTTCAATTATATACATATTTTATTTTACCAGAAAGCCAAGACAACAGTTGAAATTGAGGAAGTATCGTCTACTCGGCGATTCCTTTATGAACCTTTTTCTCAATTCCAATAGCATGACATTTCGCCCCTCGCAACTGCCGCCTGTGAATGTACACGGTAAATGAGATCGTCCTGGCGCCAGCGTCAGTGCGGGGTCGTGCGAGTGCGCCTCTGCAAGATGTCAAGGCGTAGGGGCCTACATAAGTTCTTCGCGGGAAAGTACCTCAGGGTATAGCATAACACATGTACTTTTGTCTGTCAGCACTGAATGGTGCCTACGATAGTATCAGAGTCTGGTCACTCCGGATAGTGCTGAGTGAGGTTGGCTGCGTGGGGTTGGAGTCGGGGTGAAGGCTATCAATTCAATTCAATGTATTGCATGGAGCGCCTGTATGGGACACACACAAAATACAAAAATGCAACTAGCGAATATGGATATTCAGTTATATACATTGATGTCGGTAGAGAATTTGTCATCTTTACCATAAGAAACAGAATGTTGCAATTTATTAATACAGGAGAATGTACATATCTACATGTATACATGTATACCCTGGACATTCATATTATTTCTAACGATAAAGCAATTATGCACAAATTTGCGTACTTCTTTAGCTATAGTAGTAGGGAGGAGGGGAGGGGCAGACATTTGACAAAGGAATAGTTATCCCATCTGACAATCTGTAGATCGGCTTGCAGGTACTGTCGAAGATGGTCATACTTCGGGCAGTGGAGAAGGATATTCAACGCCCGCTGGTTGCTTGGAAAATAACATACTGTATATACATGTACGCATACGTGAGTATCCGCGGACAGAAGTTTGTCCATATTTTTGCCAGTCAGTAATTCACTATAGACGTTCTGACGCTATATTTAATTACTGCGAACGAAAGGAGACAGAATGACAAGAACGTAAGCTTACATTTTTATAATCGCTAACAACTTAGGATATAATAGAAATACATGCACATGCACATACAGGCCTATACATATTTCATAGGAAGCTATTAAGCATGTGACTGAAAAAAAAAGGTTGAGTACCTTATTTCAAGCCTGGCATCATGTCTAAAAAAACCTGCTCCCCATCATGATTGCGGTTTTCATCTGCATTTAAATAGTACGATATGTTCAACACAGATTTAAGAACATGGCAGTGTGACTAACGTCACAGGACCTAGGAAATAGGTCTTAGGCGGCATTAGGACATGTTTTTGCCAATTTCGAAGTTTATAAGTTATCTAAGTTTCATTAAAAGTAGGTCAGCTCAGAACTTGCTGGTAACAGTCCACCTAATGCACATTCATGCCAAAAAGCAAGGTTCTAATGTCAACGAATCTCCTTATTTTGCCGAAGAAAGGATTCGGGTGGACTGACTGACAGACTGACTGACTGACTGACTGACTCACTCACTCACTCACTCACTCACTCATACCGGACAATTTGCAAATGAGAGCCTATTTCGTAGGAATTAAGAGATGACAATTCCACCTTTATCGTATAGTCATTCATGTTGACTGCTTTTATAGTTCCATGCATGTGTTGACAACGCCCCAGTGTGGAGAACATTAAAACTGTGCCGGTGCTTTGATATGACTAAGAGTTTAGGACTTGGTGCCTTTTCAGTCTTGGGGTGGAGGTTCTTACCCCCTGAACTAGGGGGCTGAACACTATACCCTTTTGCCAGGGTTTTCCAGAAAAATACAAAATCCAATATGACTCTTTGATGACGTCACAATGAAGGCATTTTGGAAAAAGGCCTTTCGCGGTAGATTTTTCGATTTCGTTTTATTTATGTGCTTTCCTCGCAATATCTGCATGATAAATCAGCAAATAATAATTTTTGTCCACTTTTCCTCGCAAAAAGCAGGAATTTTGAGAAAACTGAAAATATCACTTTTCTGTTACCCCAGACGGACGTCAATTTCAACTTACCCACTGATCTTCTGCTCTGGGGTTATGAAAATAGGCTCAAATCTTCTGCTCGGGGTTATGTAAATAGGCTCAAATTCATGGAGCGTCCTCTCAAATTTTTGTCGTTCCGCGTAAAGGGTAGAAAGTTGAGTAAGCCCTGCCCCCAATAGCGGAAGTTGATCCCTGAGACGTGGCTATGACGTATACGGACACACCCCCGCACACAAAATGTTCCGTTTCAATCCGACCGAACAACCTCCTCACTTTTGCACACGAACGAACTACTTTTCATATACTCACTCTTATCAACGGAAAATATCATTCTTTTGAACGCTAGATCATCAAAGGTATACTACAAAATTGAAAAAAAATCGGAAAATTCGAGAAGTAAGGTCAAGTATCGCTTTTAATATTTATGATGTCACTTCCGGCGGTGTGCTGCTCCGTCGAGAATCCTGTCCGGACGTCTGACTGGTGGCTTGGGTATTATTATTCCCCAATGAGATGGTTGATTGATCCATTGACCGTGTCCAACAGGCATTTTCTGTAATGGCGTAAAATGAATATTCCTAATTAATTCCCAGATATGGTCACAAGTTGATATACAATATCTATTCGGGAACGAATTAAAGATGTCTTTTGTTATTGAGAGAGTTAGTGAGTAGGATTTAACGTCGTTTTCGCAATGTTCATATCGCGACGGTATTTTATCGAGAAAGATCTAGACTCACCATATTGCTTGCTCCCCGGATTTCAGCCAAAAGGTTACCCGGCAAGTCCAGTTCTGAAGTTACCCCAGTTCTGAAGTCACAAACTTATATGCAAAATATTATTTCTAAAATTATTATGCTCTCCTCAAACGCCCCCTTTGAGTGAATTAAAGCTTGTAAATTCATTATGAATAGTGCTCAGGTAATTTAAGATTCAAGGTAAACATATCGGGGTGATATGTTGAAAGTGAAATACCACAATCTCCGACAAGTCCATTGCGTGTATACCATTGAAGATAATCACAGAAAAGAAGAAACTACAGATATGGCACCATGGTTGAAGTATCGATGAATTTCTGGGGAATTAGATTGATTCTCGACTTTCGTTCGACGGTTCGAGAATCGCCGATGGAATTTCTGTTTGATTTTTCGTCGACAATCTACATACATGTACACTGGCATGCGGAAAGTGTGCCTTTTTTAATTTATATGGCCTGTCACTAACAGATGCAATTTTTTTTTAAGCCCTGGACTAGGCCATTGGGTATTTATTCCCATAATTAGCCACGTTTTTACAATCAACCCATCAAAATGCCCGGACTAAACAATAAAAAAATAAAGTATATATATTGTACCTTCTTCTGGCACGTGTTCTCACAATAAGACGTGATATATATATATATATATATATATTATCTGTATTCCTTTAACATATTTACCGAACATATATATATGTATATGTGTATGTACAGTTTATACTGTGATAATTTAGTCTATATATATATGTATATATATTTATACACACATACACACCCATACACATATATATAGGCATACATACACACATACATACATACATACATACATACACATATGATTTAACTCTGTCGGAGAAAAAGAACCCTTCACGGCTAATTCCGGGTATATCCCCGAGAACGTCGATCCCCATTTTTTAATGGAGAAATCTATCAACAGGTCAGTGGATGTGCTATGGGGAAAAGGTTTAGTCCAAACTTCGCATCGATTTACGTAGCTCAGTGGGAAGAAGAGGCTTTAAGGAAATGCGACAAACAACCCCTCTTGTACCTTCGTTTTTTGGACGATATTTTTCTTCTTTGGGATCACCCTAGAGAAGATCTCGGGCCATTTATTGACATTCTGAACAGCCATGACCCCAATATAAAATTAGAAGCAGTAGTTCACCAGTCCTCTATTGATTATTTGGATGTCACAGTCTACAAAGGTCCCGGGTTTGCCAATACTGGATATTTAGATTACAAGGTATTTTTCAAACCTACCGACACACATGAACTTCTCCATGCCAAATCGTTTCATCCTCCACATATGTTTAAGGGTATAATCAAATCACAAATCATCCGATTTCACCGGAATTCTAGCAATCTCCAAAATTTCAATCAGTCTTGTTCAGTATTATTCCAAGCATTGAAGCCTAGAGGCTATTCAGCTCGTTTCCTGCGTCGAATCAAATCGAACACCCTCCGAGAGATCACCTCACAACACTCAGATGACACCCGTAGGTCTGAACCCGTTAGGATCAAACATAATCGCCCCAACGTCGGCGATGGTCAAACTCAAAAATGCCTAAAAGATCGATGTAAACTTGATGCATTCATCGCGACTCGAACGTACTTCAAAAGTGAACAAACGAGAAACAAATATCAACTACGAGACCATTTCACCTGTGACTCGGTGAACGTAATATATCTTATTACGTGCAAAAAGTGTCTTAAACAGTATATTGGTGAAACAAAAAGGGCATTTAGGGAACGAGCTACCCGTCATCAATCTGATATTTTTCTCGAAAACGACGGTCCGGTTAACGACCATTTCAATCTCCCAGGACACATCCTCCAGGAACATTTGAGATCATGCCTATTGAACAAATCCCCACTCTCGCCACACAGGAAGAAACTGACGACCTGAGAGCGATACGCGAGACATTTTGGATCAAAACTTTACAAACACGATATCCTTTCGGCATGAATATCGATCCAGGCAAACAGTCTAAACGGGATTTGTGATTCCTTATAGCAGGCGATATGTTGAAGCCGCTCGTATGCTAAAGGAGGAATATCAGAATCTTCAACCTAAACTGAGGCAGCCACTCAATCTGAAGCCAATCATAGCTTACAGAAAGAATAAGAGTTTACGCGACTTACTAGTCCGAAGTAAACTATATCCTCTAACACAGGTTGGTGACTGAAATTTACGATTTACTGCCATGGCACAAGCTAAACTATAGCAGCCTTTTAAAACCATCAGAAACTTGTCTCTAGGAACGATTTTTAGGAAATGAGTTTTGTTTAATACATCCCTGTGCCAGTGCCTACATACTCACATAAAATACATACATGCCAGTGACAGGCTCCTAAATTGTTTCTATATAACCCAGCATTGTCTATTTCGCACAACACCGTCGGAACATGTCTGTTATCTCGGATAGGTACTCAGTATCTCATATCAACGCTATGTGTACAATGATTGTTTTGATTATTTTAGTGACTGGGTGATCACTGGGTATTTTGATATCCAACCCATGTTTCAACAATGCACATGATCTGTCTTTGAATCATGACCGGTTCACTGGAGATTTGTTAAGTGAACAATAGTCTCACGGTAAACAATTAACGGTTGATGTTTCTCTTACTGATTACAATGACATGGTCCAGTCAAAACACTAATCATTGTGGATGTGGACCATTGATCCCATGCCCACCTGCTGACAAAACCGTTGTAGAAGCAAGTGGTGCCAACAATTTTGTATTTAGAATGCTTTTAGAGTGACTTTCAACTGGGTTTATCTTAAGTCAACTTTTATCTAGATTTTGTTATTAAAATAATTGTATTTGAGAAACATGTGTCACTGCCTAATCACTACATGGGACCCTGGTGTACACAAGCTTGAGGATATAAAATGGGAACATTTTCCGGGAGTCTTCAGACTTGTTTTTTGGTTACCGAAGACGGGCACCCATACCCGAAAATATTCTAGCCAGCGACGGTGTAAACTTTGGCCTGACTGTAAGATTACTTTTATGCTTCTAATTAATACCATATTTACCTTTCAGAGTTTTATCTGCTTACGCAGGTATCTTTTTGTAGACAAATTATTTCTTTGTGCTTTAGTTAAGTTGAAAATGCTTTAGTTAAGTCGTACATGCTTTAGTGTAGTAACATTTTAGTTTCGCTTTTTAGTGCTTATGATTAATACCATATTTACCTTTCAGGTTTTATCTGCTTACGCGGGTATCTCTGTGTTGACAAATTGCTTGAACACGCTTTAGTTCAGTTACATTGTTGTTTAGCAATCCTATGTAGTGCTTATCATAGTGCTGGAAAATATCACACTGTAAGTTATAGGTAGTTACCGTACTGTTTACCGTATAGTATACTGTAGTCACACATTTTAGATCTATTCCCTACTAACCGTTTCTTCTTTCCCA
The DNA here is from genome assembly GCA_036873755.1 of Hanleya hanleyi. Taxonomy (NCBI): domain Eukaryota; kingdom Metazoa; phylum Mollusca; class Polyplacophora; order Lepidopleurida; family Hanleyidae; genus Hanleya; species Hanleya hanleyi. The sequence continues at coordinate 22,602 of JAVTVY010051207.1, forward strand.
GACCTTTAATCACTTTCAACACTCTTCCAAATCAATTTTGCTCTACTTCACAATTTCGGCTTCATCTCTAAATTATTCAAACAAAATGGCCAGGAATTACGGCCCTAAAAACAAAGGACAGACAGTTCGTAGACCACGTCAGTCCAACCATTCGACCCCCAAAAATACCGACAATCAGACATTTTCGGAATTTTCTCGTCTGGTCAAGGCATTGTATCAGGTATTACAGTGCCTGCATCACATTGGTTTACTAGAGGAGCATTTGGCTAAAGACTCCCTCCCAAAATCACTTATACGAAGAGTTGATGATATGAACAGCTTCTTCAAACCAGCTCAGCGAGACTCTGACTTTGATTTCGGCATTGGACTGATAAACCAAAATTGGGCAACTAAAAGTCTACATGAGCTGGTTAAACATTACAAAAAATGTCTTCAAAAACTGAAGTCACAGGTTATTTCGGCCAAATCTTCTAAAGACCTGGACTTCGAACGTGCTATTTCTAACGCCTTAAAATGGGGAAAACAAAATCATAAAGCCAAATTAACGGAAACCACTATCTCGGCCTTTCGGAAATTTATTTTGGACCTCGATCCCACGGTGTCGGAGAATCGTTCGGGTAGAGCTCGTCAGCCAATTACCACTCCTCCGGCATCTCGGTCTTCTACAAGCACACGGTCTCCGTCTTCGCCTGTTGACTCACCAGCATTGGCAAACTCGCCCAGTTTGACACATACTGCCAGGTCGCATTCCCCATCTTCCCGTGTTCTACATCCTCCTACTTATAACCTTCCTTCGGTCTCATCCACCCCTACTCGGTTATCTAATTCTCCTCAGCCTAACCGCCTTTCTAACTCGTCATCCAACACATCTAATCCAACTAACCCGGGTGTCTCTAGTACTAACTCCTATGCTGACACCGCAAAATCACCCCCAACGGCCGGTTTTCGTACACCATATCGCCGTGTTCAAAATTCAAAATTCTATAAATTCAGGCACACTGCTTCTGACAGACAGGGGAAAATGAACTGGCGCCTCCCAAAAGTCACCAAAAATGTCCTTCTTTGGGGTGCTTCAAATCTTTCTCGGATTAATCTAGAACCACACCCTGATGTTCAGGTCGAATGTTATCCTGGTGCCCAGTTCAAACATTTTCGGAATATGGCTAGCCATTATCGCCACGGGTCTTCCCAGCCCAAAAAAATTCTGCTAAACATTGGAGTAAATAACAGACAACTTGAGCCACGAATTGCCAAACAAGAAATGAGTTTAATGATGAGTTCGATCCGAAAAGCTTTCCCCCGCGCACAGTTGTATTTTATCGAACTCCAAGTTTCGGACCTTCTACCAGCCAGTGAATGCCATTGTATAGAATCTCTAAACCAAAATGCTGAGCACATTGGGCATTTGGAAATTATCAAGAAAATTGACCCTGAATTCTTTTCTGTCGGCGACGACAACATACACTGGACTGAAGATACAGCAAATTATCTGTATAAACACTGGCTCCATACAATAGATTTAAACTAAATTTGGGAGAGGGCACGTGCCGCCCTAATTTTGGCTTAGGAACTAGCATAGTTAACCTAACCAATAGTCTTGTACTAACCCAATCTGATCATTCCCTGCTCAGCCACGGGCTCTCTTTTGTGCCTACTCCCAAACCCAGCACAGGCATGGATGCACATATGGAGACCAAGGGATACGAAATTATCATACCTTTCAAAAATAAACTTCACTTGGCTGATCGCTATAGAAACTCTGTCGGAGAAAAAGAACCCTTCACGGCTAATTCCGGGTATATCCCCGAGAACGTCGATCCTGAAATTCCAAAAGCTGTAGATAATCTTTCAACTAGAGTTCAGGCTTTATTAACAAGTGGTAGGTTTGGAAATTACCAAAATTTGTCTATTTCGGAACGCCGCTCCCTATCTAAATTACGTCACAATAGAAACTTAGTCCTTAAGCCTGCAGACAAAGGCTCTGCCACTGTTATCTTGTCAAGAGAAAACTACATTAAAGAAGCCCAGCGTCTGCTCAATAATCCCAGACATTACAAAAAACTAAACAAAGAAATATGGCCTCAAAATTATGTCAGATTTCTTCAAATTTTGGTCCAATTAAAAGAAAAACAAATTATTTCCGACAAACAGTTAGAGTATCTGGCCCCTAAGAAACATGAAGCAAAAATGGGACATTTTTTTCATTTTGCCGAAGATCCACAAGCCGATTGAAAAATGAACTGATGAGTTTACCCCGCCGGGTCGACCTATTGTTTCTGATTGTGGGTCTGACTCCTACCACATTTCCGAATTTATTGACTATCACCTCAACCAATTGCTAACCGACACCCTAGTTATCTAAAAAACACCGAGGATTCTCTTCCCAAATTATCCCAAATCAATGTTCCTCCAATAATGCTCTTCTAGTCACTATGGATATTGAATCAATGTATACCAATATTGATATAGATGGTGGAATACGTTCGATCAAAAACGCTTTTCAACAGTTTCCCGATCCTAAAAGATCAGATGACGAAATTCTCGAACTTTTGGAACTTAGTCTTAAAGGAAACGATTTTGAGTTTAATGGAGAAATCTATCAACAGGTCAGTGAATGTGCTATGGGGAAAAGGTTTAGTCCAAACTTCGCATCTTTTTACGTAGCTCAGTGGGAAGAAGAGGCTTTAAGGAAATGCGACAAACAACCCCTCTTCTACCTCCGTTTTCTGGACGATATTTGTCTTCTTTGGGATCACCCTAGAGAAGATCTCGGGCAATTTATTGACATTCTGAACAGCCATGACCCCAATATAAAATTAGAAGCAGTAGTTCACGAATCCTTTATTGATTATTTGGATGTCATAGTCTACAAAGGTCCCGGGTTTACCAATACTGGATAATTAGATTACAAGGTATTTTTCAAACCTACCGACACACATGAACTTCTCCATGCCAACAAACAATTCTCCAACAATGCTGTTCATAAGGGTATATATAATCAAATCATAAAAAACCATCGATCTCTCACCAATTTAGCAATTCAAACAACCAAACTCTTGTTCAGTATTATTCCAAGCATTGGAACCTAGAGGCTATTCAGCTCGTTTCCTGCGTCGAATCAAATCGAACACCCTCCGAGAGATCACCTCACAACACTCAGACGACACCCGTAGGTCTGAACCCGTTAGGATCAAACATAATCGCCCCAACGTCGGCGATGGTCAAACTCAAAAATGCCTAAAAGATCGATGTAAACTTGATGCATTCATCGCGACTCGAACGTACTTCAAAAGTGAACAAACGAGAAACAAATATCAACTACGAGACCATCTCACCTGTGACTCGGTGAACGTAATATATCTTATTACGTGCAAAAAGTGTCTTAAACAGTATATTGGTGAAACAAAAAGGGCATTTAGGGAACGAGCCACCCGTCATCAATCTGATATTTTTCTCGAAAACGACGGTCCGGTTAACGATCATTTCAATCTCCCAGGACACATCCTCCAGGAACATTTTGAGATCATGCCTATTGAACAAATCCCCACTCTCGCCACACAGGAAGAAACTGACGACCTGAGAGCGATACGCGAGACATTTTGGATCAAAACTTTACAAACACGATATCCTTTCGGCATGAATATCGATCCAGGCAAACAGTCTAAACGGGAGATAATACCCTTTGTGATTCCTTATAGCAGGCGATATGTTGAAGCCGCTCGTATGCTAAAGGAGGAATATCAGAATCTTCAACCTAAACTGAGGCAGCCACTCAATCTGAAGCCAATCATAGCTTACAGAAAGAATAAGAGTTTACGCGACTTACTAGTCCGAAGTAA
>JAVTVY010051208.1:0-26025 GCA_036873755.1 Hanleya hanleyi
ATCTTGTAGAGCCTATATCTCTGGGACTACGATAGGTACAGCCTTATAGTTTGTAGTATTATATTGTCCAGAAGCAGCTCTTTCAGAAGTGTGTCTACTCTTTTCACGTAGGTTCAATAGTTTCGCCGCTATAGAGGAATCAAAATTGTCAAATTTTCAAATGAAGACATTATTAGGGTTGCAAGCCACAGGCGTGCAAACCTATTGTAATTGCTAATGTGTGATTCCGCCGGATTTTGTGTCAACTGTATCCCGGCCGCTGTTTAACCGATGAAGTCGAAACTTCACATAAGTATTGGGGAATGTGAGATCTAGTGCATATCAAAAGAAGAAGCTGATTGGTCAGATGGTTCGGCGGCCATCTTGGATTTTCACTAAAACCTTTCAAGATCTTCTCCTCTGGAACCGCTTGGTCGATTGACTCGTAACTTGGTACACATGCTCAATGGATCTGGGGCTCTCAGATTTGCATTTGAAAATTTGTTCTGTAAAACAAGATGGCCGCCATTGACCAATGAAAATTGTCGGTTTTTCAAATAACGGATTTGGACGGGGAAAGTGGCTACATATATGCACTGCGAGATGGCGATCATGAATATGCAAAAATTTTGGTCCTCAGTCACGTGGTTTGGCCACCATCTTGAATTTTGTCAGAAACGGAGCACATCTTGTAGAGCCTATATCTCTGGGACTACGATAGGTACAGCCTTATAGTTTGTAGTATTATATTGTCCAGAAGCAGCTCTTTCAGAAGTGTGTGTACCCTTTTCACGTCGGTTCAATAGTTTCGCCGCTATAGAGGAATCAAAATTGTCAAATTTTCAAATGAAGACATTATTAGGGTTGCAAGCCACAGGCGTGCAAACCTATTGTAATTGCTAATGTGTGATTCCGCCGGATTTTGTGTCAACTGTATCCCGGCCGCTGTTTAACCGATGAAGTCGAAACTTCACATAAATATTGGGGAATGTGAGATCTAGTGCACATCAAAAGAAGACGCTGATTGGTCAGATGGTTCGGCGGCCATCTTGGATTTTTCCTAAAACCTTTCAAGATCTTCTCCTCTGGAACCGCTTGGTCGATTGACTCGTAACTTGGTACACATGCTCAATGGATCTGGGGCTCTCAGATTTGCATTTAAAAATTTGTTCTGTAAAACAAGATGGCCGCCATTGACCAATCAAAATTGTCGGTTTTTCAAATAACGGATTTGGACGGGGAAAGTGGCTACATATATGCACTGCGAGATGGCGATCATGAATATGCAAAAATTTTGGTCCTCAGTTACGTGGTTTGGCCACCATCTTGAATTTTGTCAGAAACGGAGCACATCTTGTAGAGCCTATATCTCTGGGACTACGATAGGTACAGCCTTATAGTTTGTAGTATTATATTGTCCAGAAGCAGCTCTTTCAGAAGTGTGTGTATCCTTTTCACGTAGGTTCAATAGTTTCGCCGCTATAGAGGAATCAAAATTGTCAAATTTTCAAATAATGCCGAAAATCGCATAATTTGAGAAGCACAATTCTGTTCAATATTACACAAACAACGAGTCGGGTTATTCTGAGTTTTGGCATAGGTACTCCTTGTATAACTGCTATGATGGCAGTGAAATTGCAGGATGGTCGTATTAATAGTTCCGAAGCTATGGTAGAACGTGAAATTTGAGTAGGTCTGAGCATATGGCTGAAAGTAAACTTCACAAAAGCACACTGTGAAAAGCACTATCTCCAGGCGACTAAATTCCAGGCTCAACTTTCTCCATTCAGGTCTTTGTCTGGACTGCAGGGACCGTTTTCTGTACTTATTTCAACGTACTAACATTTTGATTTCGATGAAGGAGCCGTCTAGGGCACAAACAAAGGCCAGAAACGTGTTTCCCACGTGCTGCTGACCAAGAAAAAGTGTTTTTTGAAGCTCTAAATCCATTTATTAGGAACATTATTAGGGTTGCAAGTCACAGGCGTGCAAACCTATTGTTATTGCTAATGTGTGATTCCGCCGGATTGTGTGTCAACTGTACCGTTGTTCGACCGATGAAGGTATTGGTATTGGGGAATGGGGAATGTGGAATCTAGCTCATATTAACCCTACCTGGCCTGGGGGGGGGGGGCGGAAAGTCCCCCCTAGTGAACTTTTCTCTGCTGCTCCGAAACGACAAAACCGAGGAGGCTGAAACCTAGTGACTTTTAAGCTTGTCTTGTTGAGGTCATTTTGAGCCTATTTTCAATTACCCCCGGGCAGAGGATCATGGGTAAATTCAAAATGGCGGCCATGTGATATCCGTGAAAGTCGTGTTTTTCAATCTTTTCGCTCAATGTTTTTCACATTTTCCGCGCATAAAAGGCATGAAAAGTATTTTATTTATGCACAACTAATTATTCTCTATTTTATTAGATTTTTTGAGAGAAAAATCTGAAAAATGAAAATTTCGAAAAATCGACCTCAAAAAGGCCGAAAAATGGCTTCCGAGATGATTACGTCACTGTGACGTCATCATGGCGGCCATCTTGGATTTTTTTACATTTTCCGGTAGAGCTTGAACCCAAGATACTGTGTGGTAAGTTTCAGCGCTCTAGCCTTAGTGGTAGAGAAAATATATAGGGGGGGCACTTTCCGCTCCCCCCCCCCAGGCTGCGATACACCCCAAATCGCCCAGGCCAGATAGGGTTAAAAGAAGAAGCCGATTGGTCTGATGGTTCGTCGGCCATCTTGGATTTTCCCTAAAAAGATTTTCTCCTCTGGAACCGCTGGGTCGATTGACTCGAAATTTGGTACACAGGATCTGTGGATCTAGGGCTCTCAAATTACGATTTGAAAATTTGCTCCATAAAACAGAATGGCCGCCATTGACCAATCAAAATTGTCGGTTTTTCAAATAACGGATTTGGACGGGGAAAGTGACTACATATATGCATTGCGATATGGCGATCACTAATGTGCAAAATTTTGGTCCTCGGTCACGTGGTTTGGCCGCCATTTTGAATTTTGTCAGAAAGTGACTGAACACATCTTGTAAGTGGTATAACTCTGGAACTATAGGTGGTACGGCCTTGCGGCTTGTAGCATTATATTGTCCAGGAGCCGCTCTTTCGGAAATATGCCAACATTTTTCACCTATCTTCAATAGTTTTCCCACTATTCTCCATCGTAATTCGCTTAAATTTGTCAATTATGGGATTTTCATGTAACAGATTTCGATAGCGGATGTGACTATATGTATGTTATTGGACACGCTGCTGCTGAATATAGTGGATTCCTCGCGGTTGAGCCCATCAGATGTAATGAATACCCAAATAAGACGCCCATTGGTCAGATGCTTTTGTGGCCATCTTGAATTTGCCCTAAACATTCCAAGAGCATCCTCTCTGGAACCGCGGAGACGATTGACTCAAAAACTTGGCATACGTAATTGATGGATCGAGTTCTCTCAGATTCCTATTTTAAAAGTTACTCCGTTGAACAAATGGTCGCCATTGACCAATCAAAATTGTCGGATTTTTACGCATTTGGATGGGAAAAGTGACTACATATTTTTATTATTCCGCCAGATTTTGTGACCTGTTTTTCTTCAACACCGCTATAGTGATGTAGTTGAAACTTCACACAGTCATTGGGATCAGTCAGATCTAATGCATATCCAAAAAGGAAGCCGATTGGCCAAAAGGCTTGGCGGCCATCTTGGATTTACCCTCCAAAAAAGCATTATTTCAAAGATCTTCTCCTCTGGAACCGCTTGGTCGATTGACTTGAAACTTGGTACACATGATCTATGTATCTGGGGCTCTCAAATTACGATTTGAAAATTTGCTCCGTAAAACAAAATGGCCGCCATTGACCAATCAAAATTGTCCGTTTTTCAAATGACGGATTTGGAGGGGGAAAGTGGCTACATATATGCATTGTGATATGGCGATCACGAATATGCAAAATTTTTGATACTCGGTCACGTGGTTTGGCCGCCATCTTGAATTTTGTCAGAAACGGAGCATATCTTGTAGAGCCTATATATCTGGAACTACGATAGGTACAGCCTTGTAGTTTGTTGTATTATATTGTCCAGGAGCCGCTCTTTCGGAAATATGTCAACCGATTTTACCTATCTTCAGTAGTTTTCCCGCTATTCTCCATCGTATTTCACCCAAATTGGTCAATTATCCGATTTTTAATGTAACGGATTTCGATAGCGGAAATGACTATATGTAAGTTATGGGACACATCGATGATGAATTTGGTGAGTTCGTGGTAGTTGAACCCATTAGATCTAATGAATACCCAAAGAAGAAGCTGATTGGTCAGATGCTTTGGCGGCCATCTTGGATTTACCCTAAAATCTTTCAAGATCTTCTCTGGAACCGCTGGGTCGATTGACTCGAAACTTGGTACATATGACCTATGGATCTGGGGCTCTCAGATTACGATTTGAAAATTTGCTCCGTAAAACAAAATGGCCGCCAATGACCAATCAAAATTGTCGGTTTTTCAAATAACGGATTTGGACGGGGAAAGTGGCTACATATATGCATTGTGATATGGCGATTAGGAATGTGCAAAAATTTTGGTCCTGGGTCACGTGGTTTGGCCGCCTTCTTGAATTTTGTCAAAAAATGAACACATCTTTTAGGGTCTATAACTCTGGAACTATAGGTGGTACAGCCTTGCAGTTTGTTGCTTTATATTATCCAGGAGAAGCTCTTTCGGAAATATGTTAAGCATTTCAACGTAGCTTCAATAGTATCCCTGCAATTCCCAGATGTAAATCACCCAAATTTGCGAATTGACAGATTGTTCTTCAGTGGTAACTATGTAGGTTAGATCTAAAAGGAATAAATAGCGTTTTGCCAAATCGGCTTCCAGGTCTAAAACTACTGCTGTTGGTTCATTGTCTGCGATATGTGCTTGCAACCCGAGGATTGCCGCTCGCGGCTATATTTATTATTATTATTCTCCCTGATTTTGTGGGTGCTATTTCTCAGCAACCATTCGGCCAATCGTGCTCAAACCTCACACACGTATCAGACATGTGGAGATCTGTTGCATATTAGAAATTGGTTGTGATTGGCCGCAGGGTTCAGCGGCCATCTTGGATTTACCTCGTTTTCAGAAAAATCTTGCAAACTCTTGTCCTCTAAAACCAATGAGGCAATCGACACAAAACTTGGCACACGTAATCAATGGATCAAGGCCTCTCAAACTATTATTTGAAAAGTTGTTCCGTTAAACAAAATGGCCGCCATCGTCCAATCAAAATCGTCGGATTTTTAAGTAACGGATTTGGACGGGAAAAGTATCCAAATATATGTTATCTGATATGACGATCACGAATATGCAAATATTTTGCTCCTAGGTCACGTGGTTTGGCCGCCATCTTGAATTTTGTCAAAAATGGAACACATCTTGTACAGGCTATAAATCTGAAACTACGGGAGATACAGCATTGCAGTTTGTTGCATTATATTCTCCGGGAGTAGCTCTTTCGAAAATATGCCATCCATTTTCACGTAGCTTCAATAGTTTTGCCGCTATAGAGGAATCAAAATTGTCAAATTTTCAAACAATGCCGAAAATCACCTAATTTGAGAAGTACTCTGTGTAATATTACACGAACGACGAGTCGGATTATTCTCAAATTTGGCATACATACTCGCTGTATAACTGCTATGATGACAGTGAAATTTTAGCATGATCGCATTATTAGTTTGATAGGCCTGGTAAAACGTGACATTTGAGTAGGTCTGAGCTCATGGCTGAAACGATACTTAACTAAAGCAGATTGTGAGAAGCGCTATCTCCGGAGGACTAATTTCCAAGCTCAACTTTCTCCAATCAAGTCATAGTTTGGACTCCAGGGACCGTTTTCTGTACCTATTTCAACGTACTAACATTTCCGGTTCGATGAAGGAGCCATCTAGGGCGCAAACAAAGGCCAGAAACGTGTTCCCCACGTGCTGCTGATCAAGAAAAAGTGTTTTTTGGAGCTCTAAATCCATTTTTGAGTTTTTGGCATGTTGCCAACAGTTGAGAAAATGAGCCTGCATGTTCCACGGGGGGGGGGGGGGGTTGGGGGCTGGCTAGACGGCTGCTAAACGTACACCATAAGTATCTGCGCATGAAATATGGCTACCGCAATTGCAAAGACAGCCTAGATATGGAAGCCATCATAACTGCTTGCAGTTCTAGTTTAAATTGTATTTGTGGACGCCATGGGACGCCTTAATATCGATCCCTCCACCCAGCAAGCGCTTTGAAAAGGTACCGTAATGTATAGAACTCAGTATACAGTTCATCCACGCGAGCCAGTGTCGATCGATCTGCGAGGATTTAGGATTTACCTGGACTTGTGAAGATGAGTACAGTTATGTTTCGTAGGAGTATTTATACAGATATGTAGTTAAATGTACATCTGAACGAATTCCTTCAGAACAAATATTTGTTTCTTGGTCATTACTTCTTTTTTTTGACGTGTACCGATTTTAAAGTCTATAGTAAATAGGTATTTCCGGAAACAATGGATGAGGACTTCCATAAACCATGCATGTATCCGGGTGGATTCCTTCGTTGCTCCAATCAGTAATGTGAATCATTCAAACTGACGTCAGTCAATACGTTCAGTATGGTACATGTCAAGTCCTGCTTGAGGAAACGATTACCCGGAATGCCAGCCTATGTGGCTTGACTGCAAGATTTTACAAAACGGTTTGATCGCATTTAAAATATGACTATTATCAATTTAGGTTTAGCTTCTTCTATTACGATTTTCTATTTTCTTTATAGATTCAGGAATACTTTGATGCTAAATTTATCCACAAGCTAGGTCCATGATTCAAAGGGAGAACAATCATATATAATTCATTCCGACAATGTGCCTGTGTCAACATCTGTTTCTTTAAGGATGGCTATCCCCTTAGAGGCTCAAAATTGGTCATTTTTGTTTTATTTCTTCATTCAAATATTCACTATTTTGTCTAACATTTGGTGAAAAAATTAAATCAAAATTCTAACTAGAAGTGCTTCAATACATTGCCTTTTAGGTGGTCCGGTATCCAGCTGGGAAGAGATTAACCTTTCACGCTACTGTCTATTGTAAGTCGTTTAAAGCTGTCTGAGTGCCTATTGTATTGTTAATTGACACTCAGACACCCGCCGTGAAGTAATTAGCAAAGGTGTTAACATTTCTCACCTGAACAAGTATTAGCAAGTTTTTAAAGTTTAAATTGGATTTTAAAGCACATTGATGAATAAACTTAGTGTAATAGTTATCAAAAATAAATAGGAATTCGAGTAGGTCCCATAAGACAGATAAAAAATGTATTTGACAATATAATTCAAGCAAAAAATTAGGATTGATTCTTCAGATGTTTAGCTGGACACATTTTGCTGGATTTCTAGCCTTTCATTTTTTTACAAAATCCGAGATTTAAACGTTTATTTCTCGAAAAGTATCCATGCTAAGCTTTTGAAATTTGGCATGCTTATTATTTATAAGGTGATCTAGTAAACTTTATCTCACTTTTTGTAAGTTTGGCTTTGTTTTTTGATTATTCAACTTTAAAGAAATTATCGTAAAATAGTAGGTTTTTTTCAATTTATTTTAGTAAAATTGCTGTAAAAACAAAACCAGGCAAAAATTAAACAAGAGCCCAAGGGGCTTCAATATACGCCCGTATATCTGGAATTACATTGGTCCAAATTTCAAGGTTGTTTAATAGCCTCGACGTTTTGAAAAATGGTAGCTCGCAATCCAGAGAAAGGTCTACAATTTTGTGCTTCTGAGAATGTAACATATATCACATCTAAAATTGAATGATAAACTAAAATAAGCTTAACTCTTGGAAACTAGGTGACCTTGGAGCAAGTTACCGAGAGCTCACTGTCCCACAATGAAATCGACAATAGTCAAACACAAGAAAATAGTAGTTCTCCTGCAAATGGATTTCTTTATCATGCAGGAAGAAGAAACTGATGAAGTAAACCTTTGTTCTTGAGTTGATCAACAGGTATGAAGTTCATAAAGGACCCCTCTTCCCGTTAAATTAGTAAATGTGTTTTTATTTCACAACAGTTTAATTAAATGTAGCTGTTTCAAACACGGGAGACAACTTCACAGGACAAATGCCATATACATGTAGGGGAGAAAACTCTGAATATTCCAACCTAACACATATAGTCAGCTAAACTTGATTCAGTTTTGGGGGACTGTGACCTTGACCTTTGACAAATTTATGTATGGCTCCTCTTCGCCATGCGAGTAAGCTATTTGATACCATTCCATTTGAAACTAGAGATATCGCATGGACAACAAATGTTAATGGATGAATGACAAAACGGCTACTCGTAATTTCTCAATGGACAAAAAAAAATCATGATTTTTAACAATTTCATGATTTTTGAGTCACAGTGACCTTGACCTTTGACCTTGACCTACATTTTCATATGTGACACATTGTGTCCCTCTAATGTATCTACTGACACAAAGAAATGTTATTTTTAAAAATTTCCTGATTTTGGGGTCTATATTTTGGTATGCGACACTTCATTTCCCCCTACTGAATCCACTCACAAACGAGAGATCCTGAAGGATCTTGGCGCCCACCATTGTCCGATAATTGTAAGCTAATGACAAGAGGATCTTTTTATCCATTGTTACTAAGAACAAATGAATGATTTGCAATTTAGTTTGCAGAATTTCGAATTGAAGCGAAGACAAATCTCTTTGATACTTTTGCATGAGCTATGAAACATACTTAAGATTTTATAATGAGGAACGAGTGCTAATTCTGTTCTGTTTACTGGGCTAGTTTGAGTTATCTCTTTTAGGATACCATGCTCGAAAATAGTAAGATGGTACAAAACTTAATTCTGAAGGGATCCGGTATGCGCAGTAATGTTGAAACTTTAGTGTCTGAATCCTGATTATCTCTTTTGGATCGAAACACGCACTAGTCTACAGTTGTCGAGTTGTGAGGTTGTGTCACAAGAGTGACGTCCCTTCATGTAGCCGACCCGTCGGCAGAGGAAATGATGGGGCAGTTCACTTGCAATGGCATGGACTAAAGTAAACTGATTTAAAATTTGAAGAAATACATTTCAATTCGGAATCACTTGAACTCCTTGATATAGAAGGTGAAGGTATGGATATTCTCTATAGTCAATATATAGAATATACCCCATCGTTTGATCCGCCTACTCTTGTGATGCAACGTCACAACTCGGGAATACCGTATTAATTTGAAGCGTAACTTGGATTTTCGAATCGGACCAAAAAAGGTATCTTGCACAACTAGGCTCCATGTGGGACATGTGTACCAAATTTCAGAAAAATCCATGAAGTATTTCCTGAGAATTCACGATAACAATGTTTCAAGGGGAAATTCAAGATGGCCACCTGGACCTGGTGGCCATATTGGATTTTCGAATCGGACCAGAAAAGGTATCTTGCACAACTAGACCCCAAGGGGAACCAGTGTACCAAATTTGAGAAAGATCCATGAAGTAGTTCCTGAGAATTCATGATAACAAGGTTTCATGGGGAAATCCAAGATGGCCGCCTTGTGGCCATATTCCGTGACGAACGGAGAGAGCGGGGTCAGATGAGAAATTGAGGGCTGGAGAAACACGTTCAGGTACAGCCTGTAACTTATTGATTTTTGGCACAATTTACGGTTGGCCGTAATAGGCAGTTGTTTTGGCCTGGGAATCTAAAAGATTATAAATCCTGTAGCGAGTGTAACCTGTGAGAACACGCCAATCCAATGAGAATTTGCGGCTCGCATTTTCAGTGTGGAAACGTGTTTGTGGTTGTACTATAGTTTAGGGAACACGTCCGACTGACGTGTTGTATGTACATGTAGTTGGGGGAATTCTATAACACTGTAATGAGACATGCGTTTGCCTGTAGCACATTTAGGCAACTTGCATGGTCTAACTTCAGTATAAAATAGGGCTTTTAGTGTCTATACCAGTAGGTTGATAATTTCGACAATATTGTTGTGCTATCTCGCTGCACTGGGACTTAAGCCACAATATTTGTTGATCTTCTTGACCGTGTAGCGGTATATGACAATAGTCAGGAGATTCCCTCCCTCCCCAGAAGTATACAACTGCACTAAATACAGAGATAAATCAACCAAGTTTCCCCCTGCCATAGTCCTACAACGTATCGTGTAGCCTGTTTATCCGTCGCCGACAGCCGGGCAACGCTTTACGGGACGGAAACGGTCGCAGTATTACAGCCGGCGGGCCGAGGCAAGACTCAGGCGGGCGAGCCATTTTCGTCGGTAAACATCGATAAACTGGGCCGGGCGCTTTGGGAGCAGGAGAGGCCGCAGACAGTTACACAGACGGCGTATAGCTGGCCATAGACAAGTTACAGATACAGCTTACAGATTCCACTGGAAGGACATGTGTCTTTATCACACATACGAGCAAATAAAGACGCACAGATCATAAACAGTACAGTACCAGTCCAGCCAGACCGATCACCATTATACCGTCGAGAAAGATACAGCACACAGAGCACACAAGAAACAAACAGAACACAGATTCTACAAGAAGGAGACGTGTATTTATCACACGTTCAATACAGACATCTACAGAACACAGATCTTACAAGAAGGAGACGTGTATTTGTCACACGTTAAATAAGAAACACAGAGCACAGATTATACAGTCAAGAAAGCCACAGACCACAGATCCCACAGGGAGGATATGCGTATTTATCACGCATAAAGGCACGGTGCAGGTGGGCTCACTTTTACCGATGTAAAAGGGGTAACAGACATACAGGTTCCAGCAGGACACGTGTATTTATCACACGTTACAGAAGGCGGGCTTCCTTCTACCGATGTAAAAGTGGTAACAAGATTTACAGACTGTACGGTCAAGCCCAGGGCACAGATTACAACGGCAGTTTACAGACCGTACGATGTTTCATCGGTGCCAGATGAAATAGTAATGGCACATGATATACCCAAGTAATTGTTCTGACGGTCCCTGAGAGTTGAGTGGTGCGTGATACTTACCTGAGAGATCGTCGTGAAGTCGTGTAGTCACGGTCGTGTCTATAGACGGGTCGTAGCAGCCGTAGGGTTGAGACGCCGGGCTATTCTTACCTGTGCGGGAAGCAGACTGGTGAGCTGACAAGTTACAGTCAAGCTCCGACGACTGGGGGTGAAGTACACGCCGGGTTGCCACGTCTCTGGAGAGAGCGTCACTGCCGTGACGTTCCAACGACTGGGTGTCTTATCTGGAGAGAGCGTTACTGCGTAACGTTCCAACGGGCCGTGACGTTTCAGCGACTTGGTGCTATATCTGGAGAGAACGTCACTGCCGTGACGTTCCAACGCCTGAGGGTATCTATAATTGGAGAGAACGTTACCGCCGTAACGTTCCAACGGGCCTTAACGTTTCAACGACTGGGTGTCTTATCTGGAGAGAGCGTTATATCCTTAACGTTCCAACGACTGGGTGCCATCCCTGGAGAGAGCGGTATACCCATAACGTTCCAACGACGGAAGAGAAGGGCCAGCAGCCAGGCCGCCCTTATCCCCAGAAGAGAAGGGCCAGCAGCCAGGCCGCCCTTATCGCGCATTAAAGCACTATATTAACTATAAAGTTATATGCATACTCTCATATATATATTATTGCCATATAACATCAAGCTTAAACTGCACACATTATCTTCTATTATCCACATATACACCAGGGATACGTTAACGTTATATGCACACACTCTCTCAGGGGCACGTATCCGTGAACCTTATGTGCACACACCAAGTGTACGTATCCGTGAACCTTATATGCACACCCCAAGTGTACGTCTCCGTTAACTTGTGTGCACACATCCTCTCACGTCACGTGTATATATACATCAAGGTTATTTGCATACACTCTCCTAGTGTCTGTACATATATGTAAATATCATAACGTTACATCTCCTTAGACATTCTGTCTAAGCCACGCGGTTCTACGCTATTATTTGTAACCGTGTATACCATTTGTGCAGAATATACCATAATAGACCTTTACATGAGCGTCAGTCATCCTTGTACGGTTGTGATCATCTCTTCGAGCCCCGGATCTCTACTAGTGAAGGGGTTAACGACGGTGACGGCCAGAATGCCAGTGGGCAATCCCGGTTATTGATTCGTTTTCTTCTAAACACTACGACTGGTCCTGCTCGTACACGTTACAATAGAAAACTGTCAATGATCAATGATTTCCTGATTTTAGGCAACAGTGACCTTTGACCTCTGACCTCGACCTCAATTTTGGTACGCGACACATCGTCTCCACCTAGCATATCCACTCACAAAAAATTGCAACTGTGGATAGAAAATGTTCACAGATATAGACCGGACACGAACACTTCAATGATTTCCTGTTTTTTAGGCTAGTGACCTTTGACATCTGACCTTGACCTTCATTTTGGTATGCGACACATCGTCTTCCCATAGGGTATCCACTCACCAAAAATTAGAACTGTCCCAGATATAGACCGGACACGAGGGACGGACGGACGGACGGACGGACGGACGGACGCACGGACGTCCCGACACACGGACGGACGGACAGACGGACGGAAACCGCCATCACATAATACGTCCGCCTTTTGGCGGGCGTATAAAAAATGAGATAAAGTTTACTAGTTCAAGTTGTCTCCTATCAAGGTATACCATCAAAGTTGAAACAAAATCAACAGTTTTCATGAAATTTGAATTGAAAAATGGACGCTATTGTTTTCGTTTGAATTAATTTAAATTGGAATAATTGCTACACAATAGCAGTGTCGGTTATACAAATCATATAGGTGGAATCCCTATGATATACGCTTTCATAAAATATATAGTTTATTGTGGTTATCTTGTATATTTATTGGTACAGAAGACAAATTGTCACGGGGGTGCAAACTGCCTCTAAGGGGATAGCTATCCTTAACTTGATCCGTTTTCAAATTCATCGAGTCTCTTGATGCATCGATGATGTATACCAAATTCTACATCGAGCACTTGAACGGTATCAGAGATAGAGATCATCAATGATTTTGCATAAATTAGAGATGGCCACCAATCATTCCCGCCACTCAGAGGAACTGATGTGGGTATTCATTGCAAGTCTCTTGACACATCGATGCTGTATACCAAGTTTCGTATGGAACACTTAAATGATATCCGAGATATACATCATTAAAGATTTGGCATAAATTAACGATGGCCGCCAAGGCTTCCACCGAATCAGGGAAACGGGTTTGGTTATTCCTTTGAAGTTTCTTGATGCATCGATGATCCATATCAAGTTTCACACTGAACAGTGATATGGTATCCGAGATACAAAAGATTAATGGTTTCGCATAAATTAAAGATGGCTGCCAAAGTTTCCGCCCTATCGGGTTCAGGGTCACAAGCATATGGATGTGCACTGCAGGTTTGGTGTGCCTAGGGTAAGTCGTTCTAAAGATATCTTCGTAACGAGAAAGCTGTGACGGTTTCGCATAAATTAAAGATGGCCACCAAAGTTTCCAACCAATCGGGTCCAAATTCAATAGGGTTCTGTGTCACGAGCATATGGATGTGCCCTACAAGTTTGTTGCGCCTGGGGTAAGTCGTTCTGAAGATATCTTGGTAACGAAATGGGTGTGACGGACAGAGAGACGGACGTACATGACGACAATACCCTTCGGCCAAATTTTGGCCGAGGGGTGGAAAAAACGCTGGGGTCTCCCATAGTGGTCCGATTGGGTCGTGTGAGGTGTCATCGTGAAGCATTCTTGGGGTATTTGAATGGACGTTTTGGGGTCACGGTGGACCAATAATGGTCCGATTGGGCGGTATGAGGTGTCATCGTGTAGCTCTCGTGGGGGAGCGTCCAACTGATTGGATGTGTCGTCCATTTTCAACATTCTGCGCATGCGCAGAGAGGGAATTGTGGGAAGGGACGTTTTGGGGTCGAGGTGGTCTGAATGGGTCGTGGGAGTTATCATTGTGAAGCTCTCGTGGGAAAGCGTCCAACTGGATGGGTGTGGGGTGGAAGTTACGTAATGGTGCGCATCCGCAGTAGAAAAAGGGCATTGGAATGGACGTTTTGAGGTCGAGATGGACCCATAGTGGTCTGATTGGCCCGTGGGAGGTCTTATTTTGAAGTTCTCTTGGGGAAGCGTCGGATTGGACTGGTGTCTAGTCCGGTTTCATCATTCTGCGCATGCGCAGTCTGGCCGTAGTATAGAAAGCAGGCATTTTGGGGGTTCGTAAGGGTCTGTTGAGTGATTGAGGGACCATCCGTGGTCCAAATGGACCATGTGGGGTGTCATCTTGAAGCTCTCGTGGTGTAGACCACGACTTGATGTATGTCCATGTCATCCGTGACGTCATTGGTGACGTCATCAGTACGAGTGATAGCGAAAGCGGGCGTTTTGGGGTGTGTGGGGGTGTGTTTGAGCGATTAAGGGACTATTCTTGGTCCGAATGCGTCGTGTGAGGCGTCAAAGTGAAGCTTTCTTGATATAGACCACGACTTGAGGGATGTCCACGTCATCTGTGATGTCCGCGCCAAAGTGGGCATTTTGGGGGTGTGAAGGAAGGTGTTTGAGGTAGAGATAGGCCATCCGTTGTCCAAATGGACCGTGTGAGGTGTCAAAGTGAAGCCCTCGGTGTGTAGACCAAGACTTGAGGGATGTCCACGTCATCTGTGACGTCATCAGTAGGAGTATTAGCCCAAGTGGGCATTTTGGGTGTGTGAAGGAAGGTGTTTGGGGTAGAGATGGACCATCCGTGGTCCGCCCCGACATTGATTTGTTTTCTGGGCATTGATTGGTTACATCTGACCCCATCCTAATATTGATTGGCCGATTCATTGACTGCCCTATATGAGCTTGCTTAAAATTAGAAGCCCACATTCATGTTCAAGCATTGGGCATTGATGGCCACTTGTTTATGCTCGTAACCTATTGTACAGAAAACACACAAGACAGGGTTTTGCGCGAGATCTCATTTGTTTTTTTTATTCAAGAACAACAATGAAAACCAACAACAACGTGAGAACAACCACGTGAAAACTGAAGCCCAGAACAGAACTTGTACATTGAAATGGTTAGAACTTAAGCCCAGAACGGGGCTTGTACAGTAACGCCCGTTGTTACGCCTTAATGCCTGTCTCAACACCTTAACGCCCTATCCCAACGCCTTATGCATTGTCGATCATCTTATGTTGGGGGTTGAAGAAGTTAATTTCCTGTCTCCAGCTGCGTCTCCATAAAGGCTTGAAATGCTTCATGCATGGTCAGCAGATTCTGGGCACGGGTAGTTGTCTTGGTATCCTCTTCGGATACTATCTTATGCAGCAGAAGACATACCCGGGTCACCCATTGGATGACATCTATGAGTGCGATAAGATGACAACGCATGCGTTGGTACTGAGAGGCCTCGGTGGTCCCACCTTGCGCTGTATCAAAAATAGAATCAACTTGAACGTTGGCTCAATGTAACGCCTTGGCTAGAATATCCTCGTCGGGTTCAAAGTTTACATCAGGCGACGTGATCTTTTGGGATACGAATGCTTTTATGAACAGTAACGCCCGCCAACGCTTAGCTTAATGCTTCAACGCCCTGGTGAAATAGCTCAGAAGATATCCCATACACATTCTATGGAATTGTCACTAATTCATTGAAATGCAGTGACGCCCGCCAACGCCCGTCGTTACGCCTTAAATGGCCGTTTCAACACTCTATCTTAACGCCTTAACACCCATCTCAATGCCATAACGCCCCTCTCAACACCTTAACACTCTTTCTTAACGCCTTTTAATGATGCATTTAAACAAATGTTTCTTTTGAACCATCGCTCTGACATACGCCGTTTTCCAGTTCATGCCCGAGGTTTTCAACATCGATGCTGTTCTTTCGATTTCCATATGGACCGGGTCCTTGTCCAGCAATTTCATATGAGTCACGAGGGCGACATACGGCAGATGTAAAGCCCGTCGTAATCTGGGTACCAATGTGTTATGGGCTAAAACTGCGGCTTCCTCTTTCGAATACCCTTTGTTTTCTGTGGCCTCCAACCTCTCGCCCATCTCGGCATCCATACTTTCTTTGAACAAATCCTTCCATAGCCTCGAGTTCACACTGTGTCCATTCCCTTGTACAGGTTTGGGTCGGTCCTTCATGGTTGAGTGATATTCTGGGACTGATGGTATGAAGGGGAACCGCTGTATAGGGGTGGGTTGCTGCTGCTGGACGGGTGCTGCCAGGTGTGGACTTGGTGGATGGTGTAGGGGTATATGACGTTGTGGTAACCCTCGCCGGTTAACATGTGGGTCGTCAACTGGCGATCTTCGGGGGTATGCGCTTTCAAGTCTATGAACAGGTAGCCGTACAGAGGACTTGTCACACCATAAAATGCCTGCATGAAATGATCGATGTTCTGAGGATAAATTCGACTACCAAACGCACGGATCTGTGCTCTGTCAATGGGATTCAAGAACAACACAAAGTATTGGCAGTTCAAGTCAATATCTCTGGACGCCTTCCCTTGAGGAAAGAGATTCTGGGTCAAATAGATGATGGACAGATTCCGATGATGGAATCGTTTGGTGAATAGGTCCGCGATTTTCTAATTGTCCTTGGCCGCACTCATCAGATCATCTAGCACTACCACGTTGGTCTGCTTGGTGTCGAAGAAATATGCTTGATGTCATGAGCGATTTCTGGGATGAAGCTCACATTCTGTAATCGCGTATTCTCATAGGCGGACTGCCATCGGCTAGAACACCATACAATGCGTGTCGGAGCTCGGGTTGCCACACCTTCCTCTAAGAATTTCATTACCCAGGATAATCTTTCCACGTCCCGTAGGGTCACTTACCGATCATCGTATAGGGATGCTCTACTCATGCACTTGGTGGACCTATAGCATGATTCGGTGGTGTCTCTTGGTTGTGTTTGCATTGAATGTGTCTGAGCATACTATCACGGTGAGAGAAGGTTCTCTGACAGAACTTACACGTACACGACATGTTGATTAGTCAACCAATACATATGGACTGATGAGGGACACGTGTTAATCCCTCCATCACCACCACACACACCATCACAAACACCACCACACACCATCACAAACACACATCACCACCACCACCCTCACAAACACACGCCACACCACCACCCACTCCCAAAATGCCCACTTTGGCTAATACTCCTACTGATGACGTCACCAGAGACGTCACAGATGACGTGAACACCCCTCAAGTCATGGTCTACATGCAGAGGGCTACAAGACGACATCCTACTCGGTCCATTTGGACCACGGATGGTCCATCTCTACCCCAAACACCTTCCTTCACACCCCCAAAATGCCCACTTTGGCTACTACTCCTACTGATGACATCACCAATGACGTCACAGATGACGTGGACATCCCTCAAGCCGTGGTCTATACCACGAAAGCTTCACTTTGACACCTCACACGATGCATTCGGACCAAGAATGGTCCCTCAATCGCTCAAACACACCCCAAAACGCCCGCTTTCGCTACCACTCGTACTGATGACATCACCAATGACGTCACAGATGACATGAACAGCCCTCAAGTCGTGATCTACGCCATGAGAGCTTCAAAATGACACCCCACATGGTCCATTTTTTACGCAATAAAAACCAACCTTACTGACATATGGGTATAGTGCCTAGCACCCCTACTCAAGTAAAGAAAATGAAATATCCCACAGCATTTCCTGTGCCACTGCCCATGCGCCAGTATCCCTAGGCCATGCACTCCCTCTCCTTTACTTCCTCTGTGCTGTAGAGTAGTGCTTAGAAAAAGCTCCAGTCAAACTGAAGATTTACAGCTTTCCATAGATCAGAGAATCATCTAAAGTGGCTCAAGTCATCTACAAGACGACTGCTGGGAAGTATACTTTTGGAATTGAACGATATGGCGTCAAAATTTTGCTGTATTTGTGGCCAGAAGAAACCAGATTCTGATCCTCATTCAGCTTGCCTGCCATGTCATGGCCATTGTTGATCAGTACACTAAGTGCAGTGAATGGCAACTCTGGCCTAATGTTGTTTCCAATTGTACCTTGTGGGGGCATATGCCAAAACCGGTTCTATTGTTACTGTGAACACAGGAGTGCATTCTTTTGTTCCTTAACCTTCCCTCTCTCACTTGAGTGAGATGGTTCAGAGTACTGTGTTGGCGGAGCCCCATAAGTATAGGATTTTGGTGTCATTCTTAAATAAAGATCAACCACCTTTCTCCTTCCCCTCTAATCTTTT
Source organism: Hanleya hanleyi (assembly GCA_036873755.1). Taxonomy (NCBI): domain Eukaryota; kingdom Metazoa; phylum Mollusca; class Polyplacophora; order Lepidopleurida; family Hanleyidae; genus Hanleya; species Hanleya hanleyi. The sequence continues at coordinate 18,270 of JAVTVY010051208.1, forward strand.
GTTTGCTTATCTTCTTTCAGGAAAGAAGACTAAACCAGGCCAGGTTTGGGGAGATTGGACGACGTGACCTCGGACAAATCATCAGATCTTGTGGAGAGGTCATCCTGATGGAGTCACCTTCGGAGACGAGCCATGCCGCAGACGATTTCTGGGACAGATGTTTCCGGACATGCGACCTCAGATCCACACACGGGGCTATGTTGTCCTATTGTGTCGGTTTCTGCAGGTCAAGTGTCTGCTATCGAGTCTGACCTACTTTTGACTTCGGCCCATTTGAAGTCTTCTGTTAGTCAGTCTCGAGTTTCTGCTTCTGACCTACATAGAGAATTGAGGTCAGGGCAGTTACTTCCTTCGGGGGTAGCCATGGACCAGATGAAGATGCGACGACTACGACTTCCGGTGACCTACTTACGTGGACAAGGATGGCGGATTACAGCATAGCTGGTGTGATGGCAAATTATGGTTATCAGGCACCTGTGTCTAGATTTCCCGATCAGAGTGTTTTACACTCGACCTCAATTTAGCAGTCCATATTCTGATATGGCTTATTTTGCTGGTCAATCGGGTCAACCATATTATCTAGGTCAGCCTACTCAGCCTTACCTAGTGCCACCTGTATCATCAGCCATGAGGTCACGACCTATTTTTCAAGGGGTTACTCAAAAAAAAAAACGATCAACCCCAGAATATAGGTCAATCTCAACTGGCCCATGGTTATTCGGTTGCGGGGTCGGTCGTAAATCTGACACAGAGTATCAGTCGACCTTCACCTTCTATACCAGATTTCCACTTCCGGTCTTCAGGTGATGCTCGTTTGCTTGGCCAGAGGTCTGTTAGCGTCCTCAACCGCCATATATGCAATCTAGGTCATCACTTCCTGGTATGTGGCCCAGTCAACCAGTCCGTCCTGGAATAATGGGGCAAGCCCCAATGGTTTCCACTGCGAACGAACACTTGGCTCATCGGCAAGTTACAACTCAATTGTCTGCAGGTCATGACCCGGTTCAAGCTGATATTATCCAAAGGTTAAATCAGCAACAAGCCGAATTGACTTACTATAGACAATTACATTTGGAGTCACCGCAAGGCCTACAAAACGCCATGCATGGTCCTGTACCTGTGTCTCCTTCACATGCGTTGGATTTGTCTAGTCATCATCCAGGTTACCAACCTCCTCCTTCCGTTACTCCTTCTTCTGATCTTGACCCAGATCAAGATGAAGACTCGAGGAAGTATTCGGATATTCTGGCCAGCATATATATGCTATTTCCAGATATGGAGCGTCCTCCACTGCCACCACTTAGGCGTTTGACGATGATGGCTTACATATCGCCTTCTGATAACCGCACTATAACATCATCCAAGGCTTTTCATGGTCTTACGGAAATGTTTAAGTCGGTTTTGGCTAGGCCCAAATCCCAAGAGGAAAGGCAAATAAGGATGGGGGCCAGGGTGTTATTTCGTCCGGCTTTATCCAATGCTTCTTTCCCGGTGGAGAAATCTTCGTCTCAAGCCTATAATTCATGGTTCATTCCATTTCAAGGCCGCTGACCTTGACCCAGTTTTTGTGGATGTTTGCAAAAGCGAACACAAGCGAAATGCCGGGCACGGTCAGGGTCGAGTTGACGGGCAGGCTTCCTCTAGGAAGTTTCCCGTCAGGGTGTAACTCTTTTATCACATATGGACTGGTTCTTGCCTTCCATTTCCACAGTGATTGATAGGTTAAATCATCCTCACAAGCCTTTAGCATTCAAGAAGAAATTTCTTTCCTAACAGGCTTGTGAAACATTGCTTCTGATGCTATTGCAGATCATTAGCTTTGTTACCATTTGTTTAGCAGGTCTGTACTTGACCTTCGCTTAGCTCATGTGATGACAAATTATGGGCACTTCTGCCATGATATCTCGATTAACTCGATTATCTCGACCTCACTTTAACAGCTCATATTTTCATATGGCTTATTTTGCTGGTCATTCGGGTCAACCATATTATGTAGGTCAGCCTACTCGGCATTAACCTACTTCCTTTTTCATCACCAACTCTGAGGTCACGACCTACTGTTCAAGGGGTTACTCTTGTACTACCTCAGAATCTAGGTCACCCTCATCCGGGGAGTCGGTCTTAAATCTGACACACAGTTTCAGTCGACCGTCACCTTCCGGTCTCTGCTTGACTTTCGCTTGCTTGGACAGAGGACTGTACGCTCTATACTTCCATATATGCAAGCTAGGTCATCACTGCCTGGTATGTGACCAAGTCAACCAGTCCATCCTGGAACCCTTGTGCAAGCTCCTATTATTTCGGGTGCGACTTAATTCTTGGCTTGTCAGCCACTTCCAACTCATTTGTCGTCAGGTCATGACCCGGTTCAAGCTGATATTATTCTTGGAGAAATTTAATCAGTAACAAACCGGACTGACCTGATGTTGGGGTCAGGTCAAGGTCATCATCAACCTATGTGGTTGGACTTGCACCGTCGGCCCTCAGTTGTGTTGGTCTTGTCGATTCCACACCCAGGGTCCATGGCTTCTTCTCGTACTCATTCTGTACTTGACCCAGATCAAGATGAGGAGTCGAGATAGTACTCTGATATTCTGGCCAGCATTTATATGCCTTTCCCACATATGGAGCTCATATATGGACTGGTTCATAATATCTTGCGCACATTGAACAAAGACTTCTTGCAGCGACCACCGCATTTCCGCATGCAGTCTTTCCGTTCAATCAGGAATGCTCTGAGCAAGGGAAAGTGGATGACCTCATTGGATCTGAGGGATACTTGTGCATATCCCGATCCATTCCGACTGCCTGAAGTTTTCGGTTTTTAGGTCGGTTCTCGCCGCTTTCAAATCCGGGCTCTTCCGTTCGGGTGGTCCACTTCTCCTTGGGTCTTCACCAGAGTGTTCCGTCTGGTGGCGTCCTTTCTGCACAACTCCGGATTCAAGTATCACTTCTACCAACAGAAGTAGACGATTCTTTGATCCATGTGCAGGGACCAACTCTGTCGCCATACGGTCTTCGTATGGCACATCCTCGTATGTTTGGGTTATCTCTAACGAGGTCAAATCGGAGATAACACCGGCCCAACAACATACCTTTCTGGGGGTATCCTACGATACCAACCTGGCATTGGCACGTCCCCAAGAGGCACGCTGGCAGAAAATCAACGAACAATTTCTTCTGTTTCTTCGATTTTCTCGTCGGTCGGCCTTGACCTTTGCATCACTGATTGGCCTACTGGGGTCAGCAGGTCACTGAATCCTATGATTCCTGTCACAGGAGATGTCAATCATCACCTTCGTTGGTGGTTGGACCTCCTCTATGTGATGCAGGGTGTGCTCCTCCTTCCGTTTTGTCCAACATGTCACATGTTTACGGACACTTCGATGAAGGGTTGGGGCCCAGCTCGACTCCATGTCGATATCCGGCTTGTGGACTCCGATGGAGGCTTGCTCAATGTCTTGGAACTCATGGCAATCATTCGTGCTGTTCAGACATGGTACGGCGAACCCCGGGGTCAAACAGTTTTGGTCACCACCGACAACACGATGGTGGAGGCCTACATAAACAAGCAGGGAGGGACTCGGTCGCTACTTCTGTTGGAACAGACCGAGATCCTACTTCACATGTGTTGGCAGAACAACACGATTCTTCGTGCCAAACACATACTGGGACACCTGAACATTTTGACCGACGCCTTGTCTCAGAAGAATCAGGTGGTCTCGACCGAGTGGCAATTAAACCCGGACATTCTATCTCAATTTTTCCCAAATCTGGGAAACACTCCAGATAGCTTGTTTGCCACTCGATTGAACATCCAACTGTTACTCTACATCCTTTCAGTTTCCGATCCGATGGCAGTGACAGTTGATGCTCTATCTCAGGATTGCTCGGGATTGGTAGCTTACGTCTCCCTCCCATAGCCTTCCTACCTCTAGTTCTGCAAAAGATCAGGTCAAAATCCTTCTGTCCTGTATCTAGTGGTCCCACAGTGGCCTTTTCGCCCCTGGTTTCCAGATTTGCTAGAACTCCTGATAGACGACCCCAGGCAACTTCCGCCTTGGGGAAAGCTATCTCGGCTACCAAGGTCGTCGATTTTCCATCAACAACCCAGTCGGTTCAACCTCCACGTGTGTAGGTGATCCGCGATCAGCCCAGGCTGGCTTTTCTCACGAGGCAGCCCGGAAGATGGTGTCCTCCACATTAGACTGCTATCAGTCTAAGTGGCTCACCTTCCAGCAGTGCTGTGTCTCTCGACACATTGATCCGAGTCAACCCTCTATTCAACAAATGGCGGATTTCTCCTATATTTGTTTGAAGACCGGGGGTTGGCGCCTTACACTGTAGATGGATACTGTTCGGCTATTACCAGGATCACTACTCATTCACCCGGGTTTTAATCCGGTGTGGGATCCTAACCTCACTTCCTTGTTCAGATCTTTTAGGTTTACAAGGCAAGCAACAGTTCCTTAGTTGCCGAAGTGGGACTTAGCATTGGTTCTGCGGCGCTTAGCTCAACCTCCGTTTGAACCTTTAGCTTCAGTCAATCTCAAGTTTTGTTTTACAAAACTGTGTTTTTGTTGGCTCTTGCATCTGCTGCTCGGGTCCCCGAATTAGATGTTAGGGAGATTAAGCATGACAGACATTGGTCTTTCGTTCTGCTTACTACTTCGCCAGAGTTTGTGACTAAGAATCAGTCTCTATTGTTTGCATAAAGCATCTCGAGAATTCAGAATCCCAGCTCTGTCTAACTTCTTTTTGTCGCAAGGTTTCGAAGACGACAATTTGTATTCTCTGGTTCGAACTCTTGCAATGTATGTCAATCGCATGGACCTGCGGACAGGGTGGAGGCGCTTGTTCATACCTTTTTCGGTCCCCAGAGTCTGCAGGAGATTTAAAAAACTCAATCTCCTCTTGGCTCTCCAAAACGATTAGGTTGTCCTATATTGGAGTGTCGCCCACGGGCGCTCCAATACTACCATTGCGTCATACTGTCTTAGAGACGTGACCCTGGTGCAGGATGACGTTTATTCTTTGGGACCCTTGGTGACAGCACAGCGGATCACCAGGGCCGGGGCATCAGGGACACACTAAGAACTTAGTGTTTTTATCCTGCTTTTAATGGTGAGTGTCTTTCTATTCCACCCCACATTTAAAAAAGGGGGAGCCATGTTGGACTCCTCCATTTTAGTTGGCTATTACACCGGGGAGATAATTAGGCGAACATTGTTCTGATTCACTTGTAGTTATCTTACGGGAATTCCGGCAGTCCTTTCCTGAGTTTCCATGCTGACTACCTGTTTCTCTGCTCATGCGTCTTCCCATTTGGGTTCTTTTTCTCCCGCTATCCGGGTGTGGTATTCTACCCATATGTCAGTAAGGTTGGTTTTTATTGTGTAAAAAATATAAAAAATTTACAAGTAATTTTTACATTTTTAAGCTAAAAACCTACCTTACTGACAGGGATTGTCCCGCCCAGCCTCCCCGCTAGGGACACTACCACGAGGTGTAGGAGATGAAGTGCATGGCCTAGTGATACTGGCGCATGGGCAGTGGCACAGGAAATACTGTGGGATATTTCATTTTCTTTACTTGAGTAGGGGTGCTAGGCACTATACCCATATGTCAGTAAGGTAGGTTTTTAGCTTAAAAATTACTTGTAAATTTTTTATATTTGGACAAAGGATGGGCTCTCAATAGACCCCCACAAACCCCCAAAATGCCCGCTTTCTATAATATGACCAGAATGTGCATGCGCAGAATGATGAAACCGGACTAGACACCAGTCCAACCCGACGCTACCCCAAGAGGACTTCAAAATAAGACCTCCCATGGGCCAATCGGACCACTATGGGTCCGTCTCGACCTCAAAACATTCATTCTAATGCCCTTTTTCTACTGCGCATGCGCAGATAGAGGATATTCCCACCCCACACTCATTCAGTTGGACGCTCCCCCATGAGAGCTTCACCCCACGAGACTCATTCGGATCATGGATGGTCCACCTCGAACCCAAAAATCCCTTCCAATGCCCTTTTCCCATAATTCCCCGTCTGCGCATGCGCAGAATGTTGAAAACGGACGACACACTAGTCCAGTCGGATGGTTTCCCATGAGAGCTACACAATGACACATCATACAGCCCAATTGGACCAATATTGGCCCACCGGCCTGCAGAATGACATCAGTTCCACCCCACATTCCATGCAGTTGGACGCTCCCCGACGAGTGCTTCACAACGACACCTCATACGACCCAATCAGACCAATATGGGTCCACCTCGATCTGCCTGCCTACTGCGCATGCGTCATCACCACTTTTCAAAAAAACTCATCGCTTGGCCTCGAGACCCATCCCATCGTGTTCTACGGCTCGAGACAGAAAAAACAAGGGGCCACACCCTGTACCGCAAATGTCCATGAGCGGGTTTCCCATTGGGATTAACATTTTCCTCTCCGCCAGAATGGACCTAACATGTCCTATCCTGCACTGGGCCATCAGGTGACCGGAAGTGATCTTTGACCTGGATGTGACGTGTGGCCCAGATGTCACGTGACCGGATGGGATGTCATAGTGACGTCAATTTGATAAGTAGTAAAAGGACCGCTGGGGTCTTTAAAGAGCAGAAATGTGTGAATCAAAGGAGATAACCAGGAATTGTTTAAACAGAGTTATCTACCCCTAAAGGAGACCCCATTGGTTTTTTCTATACTACTTGGGGCCTATGAGGAACTCAGTCCCTGAATGTTGGCTAAGCATTTTGGAGGCATGGGCCTAGATGTAAAACGGTGGGTTCAGGCTTCATTTTCTAATTTTCAGGACTTCATTAGACATGTAGTGACATTCAACCTGGAAATTGTTGAATTTTTCATCGGTCATATATGTGTAACCTAGTATTTGACCGCAGGATATCGTTTCATTCAAGACCTTTTGTGCACCGAGGTAAGGGTAAGTTCCCCTCCTCTTCTTTTTACGAGTGTAGATACCTTTCTGAAAAGGGTACCTGTAAAAGATCATCATTTATTGCAAAAATTACTTTTGGTATGGTATAGAGATTATTGGGATAAAAGTAATCAGCTGAGTATGCTCTGGAGTAAAATGATACGAAGTCCACAACTACAGCAGAATGTGAATGTACCAATTATATCCTCTGAAAGAAATATTTAAAATATCTGAAATCAATGCAATATTTTTCGACCATCGTGAATTTAAGTTGACCGTTGATCCCCAAATTGACTTGTTTACACTCGTATGGTCCACATGTGAACTGAAAATCAATACAGCATACATGTACCTCAAAATATCATATTCCGTGCACTGTGGCCTTGACTGTTGGACAAGTCAAAACATAATGTACCCACAAACTTTCAAGAAGATCGGTGTAGCAGAACTCAAGATGTCTTTTGTACAAGCTTAGACATTACCGAAGAATGAACAGTGGTATGGAAGGAAGAAGAAAGCAATAACATAATGTCACTTCAATCATTGACATTTGGCTTCACCTCTGGACACATATGATGCTGCATGGACGTCATTGTGGCAATTACAGGTATATCAAGTTTTCTGAAAATGTGCTACAGGCTTGATAATACACTATGGGCATACACTTGGAGCTCGATAAATGAACACAACTATAATGAATCGTTTATATAAAAATTTATTTGTATCATCTGCATTCACATGTTCATCAATGGTCAGTCTGGCTGAATGAGATATATCAGAAAACGGCAAGATTCCAGAACCTGAACTTATCGTC